>CAKNYM010034384.1:0-13162 GCA_932195095.1 Andricus curvator
CCTCTATCCGCAACCTGAGGACGCGCTACGTAGTGGTGATAGGAAACTAAGCTATTAATAAATTCATCTATGGGTGCTATAATAGTTTCTAAATCTGATCGATCTACGTTTAACCATTGTTTAATCTTGATATCTTCAATATAATTTTCAGTGTAGGCATTTTCTAAAAGAAGTTTGAGGTTTTCGTCGCCGGGACAGTTTAGTAATTCATTAAAATGACACGCTATTTGAGCAGGATTACAAATCGACTGGGCTAGCCAATGTTTGACGGTTGGAAATGGCAGAGAATTAGACTTAGCTAATTCTTTTATATTCCCACCTATAAACATTAGTTTAACATTCTGATGGGGAATGCAAACGCACACGTTGTGTGTACCACTTGTTTCTGCCAAAACACACTCTTTCGGTCTTAATTCTGCAAACTTCGAGAATCCAATTTTTTCCTCAGAATGATCGGCCTTGAAAAGTATAAATAACTCTCTTAAGTTACATAAAACTAAACGTTTTTGGACGCTCGTTTTTTCTCCATTTACTTTCACGGATATGCAATCATTTTTCCCTGGCATTATATGACTATTATCATCATGGTTGTAAAATTTTTTAACGCACAATACCGTTTGTTCTGACAAAGTTTTTCCCGGTTTCGGGCCAGGAGAAGATAGAAATCCTTTTGAAATAATTAATTCTTTAGCTTTACGAGCCACGCGATAAGAAGGGTTGAAAACGGATTGAATCTTTCTGATTGTCCAACTCTTTGGCAAAATGGTTAAAATTGTAATTTGCTTTTTTTGCTTAATTTAGCCTTTTCAAAATTTTCTTTCAAATGAGCTACAATTTCTTCATCTTTATGAACAGGATTTTCATCAAAAAGTTTGCAGGATAACGTTTCACATACTCTTCTGAAAGCGTCTTGCTTTTGTTTCTTAGTTTTTAATCAATAAAATTGATCTCTTCTCCTCCGAGAATTCGTAGACAAGCATTTAAAGAGAAAAGAGCTTTCTCTTTGTCTAGTTTTGAAAGTTCAGTGTCACTTTCAGATGAAATATTATTATCCACGTCCATATCAATTTGCTCTAGAACTTTATCTTCTTCAATCTCGTTAACGTGAAAATCATGATTTCTAGAAAGATCAGTAGAAGGAGTTTGTCCTTGTGAAAATTTCTTAGGACAACTATCACAAATGAAGTAGTTTGGTGAAATGCATGAAGAATTTTTTCGAATACTTTCGGGAACAGGCCTAACATTTTTTGTAATATTACTGTGACCATGCTTGCCAGAAGTATTAGAACATCTTTTATTAAAAGACATTTTCGAAACGATGTATTGAAATTCGAATGAAATAAAACGGGCAGTAATTAAATGAACCGTATTTTAACAGAAATAAGAAGTAATGCGGTGTCACTAATGTGATGCTAATGCTAAAGCTCAGCTTAGACAAGCCACATTGCCGCGAATTCGGAAACAAAAGCGAATCGCAGTGGACATGGCGCAGCGCGGCGTTATGCTTGTCGCTTTGTCATGTAGCCCTATGATTTTTTTCTCGTGAAATGAAAAAGCAAGTAATAAAATCGTATATATTCTTAACAGCAACACGAAATAATGAAGTGTCGCTCATATGATGCTAATGCTAAAGATGCACGTGAAATGTGAGAGTAACAGTCTTTTGTTTTTACCATGCAGATTTCAGGTCAAGACAGTTTAAACAAGCTTACTTGCCGCGAATCTCGAAACAAAAGCGAATCGCAGTGGAAGCGGCGCGGCACGGTGTGATGCTTGTCGCATCGACATGTAGGACGGACTCTAAGATTTATTTGTTTTTCTCGTAAACCCCTGGCGGTCCCAAGATAAAACTTACAGGTCTGGTAAAACACATTTTTGGCTTTCTTTGACAAAAAAAAAAAAATTCAAGAACACTTATTTTCAAAAACGCGTTTTTAGTTTTTTGAGTTGTCAAAAAAATGTACAATTTTTTTTTTTCGCTATGGAAATTTTTTTGTTTGAATTTAAATGTCATTACAAACAATTTCGGACCTCAAAAAGTAAAATCGATTAATTCGAACTTGGGGGTATTTTTCCTTGCTAATACAGGACTGTATACGCCGAGTTATAGCCAAATCCCTTTCCAAGAGGAAAATTCTTGATCCGCTTGACATGGACTCCACCTGTTATGATAGTCTTGTAGAGTGTTCAAAATTCAAAGTTTTTCTTTTCCTGACATTTTTTCATATCATGGGTTATTTAGCTTAAAATGTTCATTTTCGTTTGTTTTTTGGAATTTTGTAACTGCTATAACTCCGGTCATTTTTTTTTAATAAAATAAAGTCATTAGGACAAATTCTTCGTCTTTTTGAGTACTACTAATAACCTTACATAGAACTTTTGAATTTTGAAGAAAAGTAGTCTCAAAAATTTTGAAAATGCCCTCACTTTTTGAATTTTTATCCACAATGGCTAGCTAGCGAACTTCACCTTAATTTAGGACACGTGAAGAGTATATCAAAGTGTGTATTTATCTAAAAAATACATATTTTTTGTTTCAACTCCTATAGTGTTTGACTTAATTAAAATTTTCTGTTTTTTTTTTCGAATTCTAGTGGTTTTTCCCTTTGCCTTTCAGAATTCGTCAGAAAATGTTTCAAAAACTTTAAAATAATTATTAAATAACGAGGAATTGTTAGAAAATGTAAAAAGGTGATTTTCAAAAAAACCTCCCACTTACATTTTTTTCGAATTTTCTACTAAATGTAAATTCTCATAGGAAAGGCATCCTGTGAGTTTGATGCAAACTGACCCATTTTTGTGGACGGGAGAATATTTTTTCATATAATCGAATTTTCGCGGTTTTCTCGGAAACAACGCATGGTATCAAAAAAAAATAACATAAAAGTTTGCACATCTGGAAAAATTCCAAAAAAATTCCTTCTGCTTCTTTCTGATATCTTGCTTAAGGCTAGAAGGAGAAGGTTAAATTTGAATCTTTTTTGATAAAAAATTCAACTATTTGGTTGAAAATACATCTCTGTAGGTTGAAATTAAACATTTTTAAAGTCATCTTTTTTGTTCGGAAATACGACTGTTTTTTTTTTAAATCCATCTTTCGTGTTGAAAAATTAACTTTTGTATTGAAAATTCAACTGTTTTCAAAAAACATCGTTTATAATCAATTCAAAAATTGGCCTTGATCGGTCTACTATTAATTAAATTTCTTTAATTCGGAGAACTTTTTAAATCGTATGGAAATTGAAAGATAAATTACTTTTAAAATATAAATTCCTATTAATATTAATATTATTTCTGTTAATATTCCTTATTTATTTTTAAACCACTGAGAGCTTTTTTCTCCCCAAGCTTTTTTCGGTCAGCTAGTTTTTTTAATCTGCAAGCATTTTTGTCGACCTTTTTTTGGCCCGAAAGCTTTTTTTTTTGTTTTGGAACTTTTTTCAGCTCGCGAGTTTTTTTCGCTCGCGGCGTTATCACGGAGAAAAATAGATGGTCAAAGTTAGAGGGTCGAAATTTAGAGAGCCAGTCCTTTCTTCTAGATGGTCTAAAGAGCCATTCAGAATTTTTTTGACATAGTCGGAAAGGCTCTGATTTTATGACCAGTCTGACTGTTACAAGAAGGTCAGACTCATTATCAGGGTTAAGCAAGGTATCCTTTCGGGATGTTCAATACGATGATCTTGTTTTCACTCATTTCGACCATCCACGGAAGAGCAAATTATCCATCGCGGAGGGCCAGCCTGATTAGTTACCGTTGGCGTGTTCATTTAAAATGATTGAATGTGTTAGTCAAATGTTCACAACAAATAATAGATGTAAAGTGCATACAAATATTAGGAATAATTGTGAATTCATATTTAGGATGAAAAAGATATTCCTTTCGTTACAATTAAAATCGATTATTCATTTTTAAGGAGAAAATCTAATAAATAATTTAAATTTCACTTTATAAGTCTTCCCTGTGAGCAAAGAATTATTTTAAATAACTTCACTCTTATTATTTGCTGTACAAAATTGCTTTTCACATTTAATCATTTCAAATAAGCGCGCCAACCTTGATCCATCCGGTTGTCGACGCGATGCATGCAGTGTGAAAGGATACAAGAGTTGGAAGCACCGTACCGAGGCCTAGACTCTAGAGCATTTTCGGAGGGAGTGAATGTAAATGTGAAGTGTATAAGAGAGAACATGATGGAAAGTGAATTAAGCTTATTCTTTTTAATTTTCAACCTCAAATTTGATGCTTCCAAGGGATTCAGGATAAAGGCCTAACTGCACGTTCAGCTATCAATTTGTTGTCACCGTGTCGTTTCAAACTGAAAATGTGCAAAAAATTTCAGCATTCATTGATGGTGCAGAAAGTAACGAGATGTGGGATATTGGTTTCTGAATTCACTTCAATGTTTCAAATCTTACAATTCAGTGTGACACCGTGCCGTGTCCTTAGCCTTTCGTGCTCCAAAAAATATATTGTCAATATGCACAGTTTTTGCACATCAAATTATGTCTCATGCTCCTCACTCTCCAAAAAGAATAAAGAATGCTTTCAGAATTCATGTATTTCATATAAATTTTCAGGTTTTATCGGTTCCACTTAATTTTATAATTTCCAGTCTCTTATATGAGAGATCGATTTGAACCTTTTGTTTTAACTGGTCGGCTTTACACCGTCGCGGGGAAGGTTAGCTTCACGCGCGTAGAACGGTTGTGTGCCTCGGAAACCGCGTGAAAGAAGGGTTGCCAACTTATATAATTCAGATATTCCAGCTGATCGAAACTGTCGGTAGGTAATGATGCACACAATGCACACAAGCCGCAGATTCGGACTGTTTTTTTTTTAAATTTTAATAATTTTGAAAGTGTTTATTGTGCCAAAAAACGTATTTGCACAGTAAATCTTTTAGGTTATGTTTTTTTTGCTTAAATATAATATTGTAATGGTTTGGCTGAACAATAAACTATTTGTAATAGCTGATTCGAAATTTGTTTTTTATAGTGACTTTATAAAAATGAGCACTCCAGGAAGTCCTGTTAAAATAAAATCAACGAGGAATTGGTCGAAAACTGACGACTCCAGTCAGTAATCAATCCGAATCCCCTTTTTAACAGGAAGCACCAAATACGTTTTTTGGTACAACAAACACTTTTAAAATTATTAGATCATTCAAATTTAAGAAAAACCGTCTGAATCTTAGACTTTTGTGCATCATTACCTTTGATGACCCACGTTACCGACAGTTTTTATCAGCTGGAGTACATGAATTTTATAAGTTGGCAACCCTTCTTTCATGCGCCCTCCGAGGCGAAATTTTCTCCCCCACCAACAGTTCTACGCGTGTGAAACTAACCTTCCGCTCGTCGGTGTAAAGCCGACCAATGTGGGACTTTTCAGCTCCCTAGGAGACGCCAACGAACTTACCTGAGCCCCCGCAAAATTTTAATCCAAATTAAGCAAAGGAACGTTTTTTGAAGAAAATTATAAGAAAATAAATGAAACAAAATATGTAGTGTGGACCGCAGCTCTATAAAAGTTTGAACTGCATTTTCTCAGTCTAGCGTATTTTTAATCCGACTTCCGTAAGTAAACGCAGAATCTTGACTTGTAGTGTACATTGCCACGAATTGGCTCAAGCTGAATTTCGAGTCCAGTCACCTGCACCATTTTTTTATTTTAGTTATTGAACCAACAGAACCACATTTGAGACACCAGTAAAATTAATTAACAGATAATTATATTTTTCTTTATGGATAGGTAAAAATCAAAAATATCTAACATCAATTTCATATTAATATGTATTACATATTTTATTATATAGATATATATATATATTTTATTCTTATTTATACACGGGAGTTGGAATTTAATATACATTAAAATATGAATGGCTGTGTACTTTATATTAAATATAATATACGCAGGTCGGCATGGCAGCGTGCTTGGAAACTCCAAGTGCTTTTCTTTCTTTAAATGTTATCAAATATTCCCAATTGAAGTAATAATCTAGACTTCGTCGATTGAATTACTTTTCATGATTAAAGTGCAACGTAGATGTGGAACTCTTTCCAAAAGTTGCCCTGAATGGTAGAAATTTAATGTGAGTACAGTTGATTGTAGGTTAGGTTCGCCATTTATTTACGTAATTGCACTTTTCGCCTTAAAATCTAATTTTATTTTTGATTAATTGTAAGACGATATCATGTTTTATTATTAAGAATCGAAATTATAAATTTGTATTTTTAATTCAATACTATTTTCAACATTATTGATTCATGTTCACTATTGATGATTCATATTCATTGATAATGAATTAATAACTCCAGCTTGATTCCCATATAGTATCCACGCTTTAATTTCCAGAACCTTATTACTAAGTTTTCATACTGTAACACGTCGGACGTAATTTTCCAACGTTCTAATTCACCTGGAGATGGAACTATATTTCTGTCAACAAATCTCACGGCCATTGGAAGATTATTATGATCATGATATATCCCAAATTGTCTGGGAAGGCGCGGGTCGTTGACAACCTTATTTGCTTTTACGTGTGTTGGCGCTATGTTAAAACAAAAAAAAAATCAATTATGAAAGAGGTTTAAAATAAATTTCAAAACCGAACAGTAAACAAATCAATGTTTATATGTGGGGTCAAGCAAAGCATCCCAAATTCTCCATTTCACAGGAGTGGAACTAAAGAAGTGACCTAGGGAAGAGGGGGGGGGGGGGGGGGGGTTCCCCAAAATTACACACATAGAAAGGTATGAATAATAATTAATATTACCAACTGCTGTATATACAATTTCACAAATTCAATATTATTTCACTCAGCAATCAGTAATCTATGAGATTTCACAATAATTATTTAAGGGATGTAATAATATTTCAAAGATTTCATGAGCTTTTTAAAGATTAAAGCATAATTTATGGGAATGCAAAGAATTTCATAAACTTCATAAGGATTTTGAAAGATTTCATAGGATATAAAAGATTTTAGGGTTTTTTCGAGCGAATATAGGGAATTTCCGAGAATGTTTAATATTTTATGTGACTCCGGTGCATTAACGCGTTTTTATGCGACAGCGTAGAGTACCGTAATGTTGTACATTACGATACTGCGGACGATCACTCTTCACATTACACTCCGCTGTATGGTAAAGTAATACATTACGATACTGTGGGCTGTCGCAACAAAACTTGTAAATGCACCGTCGCCACATAAAATAATATATGCGCCAATGAGCACAATTCGGGACTTCACGTGACTCGTTTACAATGCTCGTAGGACTTATCTCGCCTCGGCTTCGATCGTCCTGCGAGCATTGCCGCTTGTCGCGTAAAGACCCTCATTATGCGCCTCGGCGCATAATATACTATTAAAGGATTTTTATGCAGTGATTTTAAGTGAATTTTAACGGGTTTTAATGAACATAGAAAAATTCTAAACATTTTATAATATTTCTATAAATTACAAAGCTTTCTGAAGAATGATGGGATTTTGAAGAAGTTTGAATATTTGAAGATAATTTAGAAATATCTCGGCTAATGAGCGGTTTTAAAGAATTTCCTTGAATTTCGAAATATTTTTATTATTTCGTGGGGTTAATAAGATTTAAGAATACTGAAAGTACGGAATATTGCTTTTTCTAAGGTTTTCAACTAAGGTTTAACATTGTTTAGTTGTGAGATTCTTAATTTATTACCTAGGAGAAGCAAATATCGCATTCAGAAATGCAGAATCAAGGGTGTGCCGCTTGCCCCCACACGCACGGCCTAATCTCAGTTTCAGTTAGCTCAATGCATATCACTGATTTCGAATTGGGTTTTAATTATTTCTCTTTATTTTTTTTTAATTGTCGAAGCTGAAAACAGGGCTAAATTTTGGCACAATCAGGGCAGCCACTAGTTGGCTAATAATACTGGACCAAGCTCTGCCTTTTTCGGTTCGATGTCCAGATTAAGAGCCGTATGCCGTACGGAGGCGCTAGTGCACAAATAAGTTACTTAAAGAAATGTGGAAATATCAAATTTTGGATGAAAATATTACCATTTGAAGCCTGGGAATCACGACACTATTAACACTTTTTTAGGTGTAGTTCCAAATAGCCCTTACCCTCTCTTTTTTGAAACTCTGTATATTTATGTATTTTGACGCGCTTATTATGACACTCATAGTGAAAACTGGCGAAAATTTGACTTTCATGGTGAAAACCACAAAAATCATGGGTTTTCACGTCTATTTCGAGAATGATTGAAAACTTCAAAAAATGAAGTTAAAAAAGTTGTAGACTTAGTCAAAATATACATTTTATATTTCACCCATTTTTTTGTACGAGTGAAAGTTTTCGAGATATTTTAGGATAAAGGTGATAATTTCATGCCTAGTCCCTGCCGAAAACGTAAGTATTTTTCTGGCCACAGAAATAACTATATACTATATATATATACTATATACTATACTATGATTTTCGTAATCAGCGCGTCAAAATACATAAGAATACAGAGTTTAAAAAAAATCGGAGGTAAGGACTCTTTGGAATCTTATTCCTTTTTTTAACGGTGCAACTATTTTACTACTATTTAGCAAAGTATGACACTAATGCTACTTTCACAAATTTACATTGAGGGGAAAAATCCGCAAAATGCTTCATCAGACGTTAAAAATAATTTAAAATGACGGAAAATAACATCTTCTACCGCTATCCACAAGTGATAAATGTAAACAAACCAATACTTTATCATCAGTGCCATGTGGCAGCATCGATATTACGGAAATAGGTATATTAGCGCCATATTAAAAAAATATCAGAATGCACAGATACCAATTTTGCACAAATTATCATAATGCTAAAAAGAAACAGTGAGATAATTACTTCAGAAATTTTAAACACAGAAGAAAAGCATTTTCAAATTCACTGAATAATTTCAAAAATCTATCTCACCTTAATTTTCTAAAAATTAAAACTAGCTTACAAATTAAAGACAATTTACAATATGCCTTGCCGAGGCTACCCTCGACACTCTAAATAACTCGACACACTTTATCTAACAATGAGTTTTAAAAACCATCAAAGGCAACCCCATACTGAAATAACGAAGGCTCTCTGATATATGTAATTCTATTGTAAGCTTGCGGAAAAATAACATATTATAAATAAGTCATCACAAAATATCTGAACGAATTTTTGAAGCAGCCCCTTACTTAAATCAGAAAGGCTATCTGATATAACTTCAGAGATATGCTTTAACATATCCTGAATAAAAAGATACTTTCACAACCACTAAAAGCAACCCCTTACACGCCTAGCTTGAACCAATTTTCACGGAAATGAACAATATCGAGTGACCTTCGGAACGCTATCAAAATGTTGGAAAAGTGAAAAAAAATAGTTTTTTGAAAATTTCTCGTCACGGGTACGTCGTACAACTTGAGTCGATGATTAAAAAATAAAGTAGAGAAAATTCCTAAAAAAATATTCAAGAAACAATATCCGAACACTAATAGTTTAGAAGATATGGCCTGTGAAAGGGATTTTTCAGTGAAACTATTTTCGAAAATTTCAGTTTCTGTGAAATATCTTTTTCTCTGTAGATTCTACATGAAAATTGATTCATAATAAATAAAAGCAGGTTAAATTATCTGCAAAACCAAAAAAAAACTTTGCTCTAGCTGTAATATTACCGAAATTAGAGCCGTTCAAAGTTCACACATTTTTATTGCACTCTATTCGACACTAAGTTATTGTAAATAAATTGCTTCCTCTTCAATTAAGGTGTAAAATAGTTGGTATACAAGTACAGATGTATCGAATTCCCTAAAAAAGAAGAAAGCTTTTTCTAGAGGATTGAGGATCTTTAAAGAATTAAAACCTTTTTTATTGCAAGCTGCTTGCTGTTTCAGGCTGTTTTCTTAAATTCTATTCTTTGGATGTCTCCTAAGTATTTTATACCTGAAAATTAAAGTATATGATCTTACACCTAATAATTGTAAAACGAAGTTGAAACCCGAACTGTTTATTAACTCAATGAACATTGGAAATTTAATTATTTTTTTTCGAGTGAATTACGGTTTTTGATCTACTAGTCTAAACCAAAATGGTTATAGTCTTTGGCTTAAAAAAAAAATTCCTCTCGAGCTCCGCTGGGATTCGAATCTGTAGACCGGGGTTCGAATTCCAAAGAAGCTAGAGAGGAAATGTTTCACAGCTCAACTATAATCATTTTGTTTTATACTAGTAGATCAAAAACCGTCATTCCATGGAAGAAAAAAACAACTTATTTCCTACGCTAGTCGACGACATAACATCAAAACTCAAAGGTGATTTAAATGTGGCTGCCATTGAATTCGCACATAGCTCTCAGTAAACGAACACCATACTCTGGATTGTCGAATAGAGTGCAATAAAAATGTGACAACTTTGAACGGCTCTAATTTTCGAAAAAAATTTCACTGAAAAATCCCTTTCACAGGCCATATCTTCTAAACTATTAGTGTTAGGATATTGTTTTTTTTCAGTTTTTTTAAGGAATTTTGTCTACTTTCTTTTTTAATTATAGACTCAAATTGTACGACGTACAAGTGACAAAAAATTTTCAAAAAAGTATTTTTTTCACTTTTACAACATTTTCAAAGCGTTCCGAAGGTCACTCGATATTGAGCATTTCGCACTTTTTTTGGTCACGAAATTACAGGGTTGAGGCCAAAAAAATATCACATATGAATTTTTCTCTAAAAATATGCATGATATATGGTCTATAAAATGTCAAAAAATGAGTTATTTTGAAAAGGACCCTAACGATTTTTGTAATTTTAGGCGTAAAATAGTATTTGTATTTGGATTTATTTATGAACTCCCTTGGGCTAAATAGCCCTCTAAGGAACAGATAATACAGTATCACACAAAATGTATAGTCACTTGTCTAGTGAAGGTAATATATCTAATATGGTAGATTAGCAACATAATATGTATGACAGATAATCACAAATTAATAAGTTGATTTGTAGTCCAAATATGTAACTTCTAGTTTATAAAAAATTCAAAATAATATGAAATAACATAATGCAAATAATCGAGCATAAGTAATAAACAAAATAATAAATAAATGAAAGAAAGAGTTGAAAGTAACAATGGTGATGTAAGTTGGAATTATAAGTTTGCATACTTAGGGATCTATATGACTCAATAGTATAATGTAGCGAAAGCTACCAATGACTGATTTCAAGGATAGGGTTATCCATATTAAGGAGATATTCGTAAAAAGATTTTTCGAAATGAAAGGTATTCGGCGCATTTCTTATCGATAAGGGTACCTTGTTCCACAGTCGCGCTCCCCTCACGATAAAGGATCTCTGCAGCTCACAAGTACTATGACGTGGAACAGTAAGGACCGTCTTTCATTCACGAAGTTTTCGCTGATTAGATTGTTTGTTGTCGCTAGATTTGAAAAAGTCCAGGAGATACTTAGGTGCTTGATTATGAAAAATATTATATAGAAGATTGCCATAAAAAATTGTCTTCTCTTGGCAACATTTAGAAGGCCTGCGCGCTGCCTGTATGGTGTTAAATGCTCATACTCTGGTATATTATAAATGAACCGAGTGCAAGCATTCAGTGCACGCTCTAATTTATAGTTTAGTTTGAACGATATATCGTCGTAAGCGACACACCCGTAGTCAAAAAATGGAAGAATTAAGCTCCTAACTAGGAGTAACCTTGTAGGTTTGGCAATGATTCCTTATTTCTTTTTAGTTGCTGGAGTATTCTAAAGGTCTTCCTTGAGATGTTTATTACGTGCCCTTTCCCGGAAAGAGTACGGCTAAGCATGTAACCTAAGTCTCTTGCCACCTCCAAAAATTCAATTTCCAGGTCATTAATCAGAAGGGGTGGAAAGGTCGCGATTGTTTCTGGTAATGAGGAAGATGAAGGTCCGATAATAATTGCTTCAGTTTTCTGAGGATTAATCTGGAGCTCATTGTTTTGTGCGCAACGCACTACGCAATCAATATCCTCCTGCACTTGCTCTAACATCCTTATTGTATGGGCAATTGGACCAGAAAGATAAAGCTTAAAATCGTCAGCATACTTATGACATTTGCAATGTTCTATCTCGCTGCCCAAGTCAGAAGTGTAGATATCAAAAAGTAGGGGTGCCAAGGTGGAGCCCTAAGGTACCCCGCTCACGACCACAGACCAATCTGACAGTTCGCCTTTCCCATTTCTTATTTGTTGAAATCGATTAGATAGGTACGATGTAAACCATAATATGGCCGATTCAGACAGTTTTAGCGATTTCGTTTTATATAAGAGGAGCTCGTGGTTGACCATATCGAACGCTTTAGAAAAGTAAAATAATACCACTTTTGTGTGGAAGCCCGATTGCATTGGATCTATTAGTTTATTTTTATATCGAGGTATGTGATAAATTGCTTGTGGACGATCCGTTCAAGAGGTTTAGAAATGGCACAAAGAATTGAGATCGGACGATAGTCTTTTGGAGAGGATGGGTTGCGTACTTTGGCAACAGGATGAATTATTGCATTTTTCCGAAAATCGGGAAATATACCCACCTGCAGCGATGTGTTGTAAATATGGAGTAGGATAGGGAAAACTACTGGAAGTGCAAGTTGAATCATCTTAATTGATATGCCATCTGTACCTACAGCGTTAGACTTAATTGCCAAAACCGTTTCCAAGAGAGCTTCAGGAGTTATATCGGAAAAATAAAAATCAGTGTCATTAAATTTTGAGCTCGGTGCGCTGAAAGTAGAGGGCCTTATAGGGGATGAAGGGGGCAAAGTGAAAAATACATTTAAAAGTTAATTATGAGGAAAATGATTAATACTAGATTCACGTTTAGGAGGTATGAGATATAAACGCCTAAGTAGATGCCAGATATTTTAATTTTTATTTCTATTTTTGATGGAGTTATAATTGTATTTGTTTGATTCATCCCTAAGTCTGGTTTCTACTAAATTCCTTAGTTTGCGAAACTGAGTTTGGAATATGGGTTTTTTAGTGCGTTTAGCCTGTCTACGGATGTTATCACGTTCCTTCATGAGATTTTTAATTTCATAAGTAATCCGGTGGGTTTCCTATCACCACTACGTAGCGCGTCCTCAAGTTGCGGATAGAGGAACGGCCCGTAAGGCTGAACAGCCCCCAAGGT
>CAKNYM010034385.1:0-15783 GCA_932195095.1 Andricus curvator
GCGTCATTATTCCAAAAATTAAAATCTTTCTTTTTAATGTTATTTTTCACAATGAAAATAAAAGCAAGTGGTCTTTTATTGTTCAAGCAATATGTACTTGTTCAAACGACGTATTATGTTATAAACGCGAATTATTGGCATTCCTGAATGCTTTGGCCTAATTAATAATTGTGAACATCCACCTCTGAACATACTTGTTATATTTATTTATTCTTATTTATAAATGTACAGAAATGGGTATTCACATTGTATTAGTTAGTTCATATCATCAAGTAAATGCTATTACTTTGCGATAAAAAAAGATAATAATTCTTCGAACCAGTAAAAATTGTTTGAACAATTGGCTGTAGGTTAAAAAATCCATGAAGTAAGCGAAAGTAATGAAACTTATTAAAATTAAATTAATAATTTTAATCATGTTCCGATCACCTTACACTGATAGAAATTTCTATAGCGATTTTACTATAATTGTAATGGAAGCAATATGCATATATGTGTAGTAAATTTAATATATCATCATCTTGTAAAATTAATATACATGTATAGTAAAACAAAGTGCGTGAAAGTTAAAAGTTCTTTGATGCACACGAATCTTGTCAAATATTTAATACTAAATTAATAACCTACAATTCATCGACTAAATTCATATTTATATTCAAAGTGCAACGTACGGGTAGGATTTTCTTCAAAATTCACTGTAAATGTTAGAATTTTAACGAAAAAACCGCTGCTTTTAGGTACTTAGGTACTTAGTTTCTAGATAGAATCACGGTTTGGACTCAAGCAAAAATTACAGAAGCTAAATTATTCTTATTTATTTATTCGCTTAATTGAACTTTTCCACCTGAAACCCAGTATATTTCATGTTTAACTAGAAAAAAGTATTATGCTTTATTATTTAGAATTGAAAATTACTGCCAAATTAATTTTAATTTGTGTAGAGTGAAATTACCTAAATTTTTAAGAGTTGAAAAGTATACATGTATATCAAATTTACTATGCAGCCTCTCAATTACTATTTCATAGACCGAGTTTTTAGATTTACTATACAAATGAATAGTAAATGTATATTAAAATTGCAAACATTGTTAACAGTGTACAAAAATGATTTGAAAGAATATTCACTTTAAAAAAATGTTCACGCAATTCATGAATTGTATATTGTTACTCGTTTTTTTCAAAGGTTTCCTTTTTTTTCTACACCGGCAGTTATTTTATTGCTTTCGAAAACTTTTTCAGAGAAACGAGAAACCTTCAAAAAACCTCAAAAATTATATATAATGCAATGTATTCGTGCCACATTAATAATCCAATAAAAAAACAGTAAATCTATTACAAACTGTGTAGCACCCTTCAATAGTAAGAGAAAATCCTCGTGCAACACATTGAGAATTTAATCTGGGGAATAAATAAAAAAATTTCAGTTTGTTTATCATTATCAATGTTTCAGGGTAGTAAACAGTTTGCAAATCTAATATGATGTTAGTACTAAGTTAATTATCACTCAGTACGATTAGCGCAACGTTTTGCAAATTTACTATTTGTTAGATTTCGACTCGGAAGTGAGAAACAAAATAATAATTCGTTTATAATTAATAACGTTTCCAATTGGAAACAGTTTGCAAATGTAATAATCACTTAATACGATTTGTAAAATGTTTGTAATTTTTCCCTAGTTTATAAAAGTAACTGATTTGCTTAATTGCAATTTTATTATTATTTCCGGCAAGTGATTCACATCGACACGAGAAACTCAACTGTTTCACTCGACGTCGTTCGTTATCAGCCCCTTTTTTCGAACGATCATCTCGTGTATTCATTTGTTAAATTTCGAATCGTATCGTCTCATTTTTCGAAAGACATCGAACGAGGTCCTTGAAAATAATCGAGAAACGTCACTTGTGACAGCCTTTCAGTGACAGAGCTCTGCTGCCAAAGATTATTTGGATTTAACGTTTAATTTGACGTTAAATCTGTTCATCTTAAATTTTTAATTTAAAGATTAAGCACAATCTGGAGAAGGATGGCAGAAGATACAAGCTATGTAGCGAAAAGAAAATCTACGGGGTGGATACATAATTTTAAATAAGGAACAATACTGAAAAATAATACAAATACTAATAATAATGTATTCTTAGTAAAATCTAAAATAAGAAACTTATATAAACAATAAGAATTATCATTCGAAATTCATTTGAGATATATTTTTGAATATATTATATAATTCAATCTTCTGAGTAATGAACTGATGATTGATGAAGATTCATCTGAATCGAAATCAGTGACAAAAAGAAGGAGAAAGGAAGTTCTAGGAAGTATTTTTGAATGCGGATACACGGATAAAAAGAAGTTCGCGAAATGTAAGGCTTGCTCTGCACAAAAGTTGGAAATTATAATGAAAATAATGGATGTGAATACAACTGGAAGTACCTGATATTTAAAAAAATTCCATGCTGAGGAATACAAGAGAGCCTTTTCTGATAGTGCAGACCAGCAGCCAAAAGAAGTATTATTGATAAGCTTTTAAACATAATATAATTAAAATTTTACATTCTATCATTTTTAGCAAGAAATTCAATAATTTTAAAATGCATTTTGGATAATTTTTCAATTTCAATAAATTTCAAACAAATTTATATTTTTCAAAGAAATGAGAAGCCGAAAAATTAATTTGTACTCTCTTTGAAGCCTGTTTTAATGGAAATATGATTTTTGTAGGAATCTTACAAAACATTACTTTCAATGAAATAAATCTTTTTTTGACAAAAAAAAGTAGTAAGCAACTTTCTACATTATTTTTTTCATACAGTAAATCGAAGATTAATATTATTAGTTTGAAACTAGCTGTGATTTCGATCTCGAGTGTTTCCACTTTGTTTGTATTTATAATTATATGGTGCTTATTTCACGAGCACTTTGCTTCCCGTTAGCAAATATATTTGTTTCCTCATAGAGGAAGCATTAGTTATTTTTTTCAATAATATACAAACCAAAGTCTTCATTTGCTCAATTTAAAGATAGAAATTTACAAAAAATACAAAATTACAAAATAATACAAAAAATGTTTTACATACAAAGACAAATCAGACAAATCAAATCTTGTATTCGAAATAATAATTTTTCGAGCTGGAAAAGGAAAAGGAAAAGTTCTGTCGCGCCCTAACCCTTTCCCAGCTTTATGATTTCCTTACAAAAATGACCACAATTACTCTATTTGAGAATTTATGATCAAAAAGTCTTTTCTATTCCTGCGTCAACTTTGAATTATGTCGATGAAAAAAGTTTTTCTGTTTGAAACAGATGATTCAAATATTATAAATGAGCATAACTTCCTTAATCTTCAATAAAATGTATTAATATTATAGATCAATCGATTTGCCTCAAATCAAAGAATCTTTTCTGCTCTTGCATCAACTTTGAATTATGTTAGTGAAAAAAGTTTTACTATAAAAAACCGTGTTTTCAAATATTATGCATTACCATAGCTTCCTTAATCTTCAATGAAATGTATCAATGTTATAGGTCAATTGATTCGTTTTGAATCAACACAACTTTTCTATTCTCGCATCAACTTTAAATTATGAGAAAGAGAAAATTTTTACTATAAAAATCGATTTTAAAAATATATAAATTACTATAACTTCCCTACTCTTCAATGAAATGTATTGATATTGAAGATCAATCGATTCGTCTCAAACCAAGGAATCTTTCATATTATTGCATCAACTTTGAATTATGTTAAAGAAAAAAGATTTACTTAAAAAAAACCGTATTTTCAAATATTATGCATTACCAGAGTTTCCTTACTCTTCAATGAAATGTATTAATATTATAGGTCAATCGATTCGTCTCGAATCAACACATCTTTTCTGTTCTTGAATGAAATTTGAATTATGTGAATGAAAAAAGTTCAACTATAAAAAACCGATTTTCAAAATATATAAATAACCATAACTTCCCTACTCTTTGATGAAATTTATTAATTTAATATGTCAATTGATTCGTCTCGAACCAAGGAATCTTTTATATTCTTGCATCAGCTTTGAATTATGCGAATAAAGAAAGTTTTACTATGAAAATCCGATTTTTAACATATTATTGAGTGCTAAAAAGAATGCAATATATATTTTTAAAAATCCTTCGGTCAGTTTCAAGATATTAGTGAGAAAAATAAGCCCTCCATATTTCATCGAATTATCTGCAACCGTTTTCTAGTTATCGTGTTCACAAAAAAGCGTGACATCCAAACACACACATCCACACACACACACATCCGGACAATTGCTTAGAACATTGTATTAGATAAATAAATTAGGAAGGGTTAAATTGAATTAATTTAAAAATTTTGGAAAATGTTACCATTACAAAGCTTCCTCTACGAGGAAGCAAAAATGAAATTCAGTCTCTCAAGATGAAAAATGTTACCTTTTCTAAATTTAACAACAAAATAAAATAGCATTTAGACCGAATACATTCTAAATCGGGAAGGCTGTAAAGCGTGCATGCTGAAGTCAGAAAATCGTTTCGAAACATAATATTTAGTTGTGCCACTTGAAAAATTAGGAA
The DNA here is from genome assembly GCA_932195095.1 of Andricus curvator. NCBI lineage: Eukaryota > Metazoa > Arthropoda > Insecta > Hymenoptera > Cynipidae > Andricus > Andricus curvator. The sequence continues at coordinate 4,567 of CAKNYM010034385.1, forward strand.
AAGTAGTATCTTAGACATTTTCTTCATCTTGCCTCTTTTTCAAAATGTTCGCTTAAGTTATTATTATTCAAATCGGCTGTAGTTGTATTTTTCTCAATTGAATTACATTAAAACAATTAAAACATTCTCACTGTTCATGTTGATATAATATTATTTTAATTATTTTAATTCAATGGGCTACGATTGTCTTGTTTAAATTAAATTCAATTGGAACAATTAAAACATTATATTTTGTAATATTTTCTAAAAAAATGTAATGTGTAAATCTATAAGTTGAAAAAATTTTGTTTAAGAAGTATTGAAAAATTGCATTGTTACAAGAAAAAGACAGTTGTAACCGAATTTATTGCATTTTTAGCGAAAATTTCCAGAAAAAGAGGCCAGAGAAGAAAAGTGTTTGCAAACTTTTTTTTACAATTTTCAAGTGGAAGAACTTCACTTTTTCAAATATCGTTTCGTTATTGAAAAAATACGAATTTTTATTTTCTATTGAAATAAACTCAATTTTCTCTTCTTTAAGATGTAGGCACAAGATAAATGATTTTTTCGATAAATGTACCCTATTAATACCAACTTAGAAAGAAAATCAAGAAAAAATAAAAAAGTGGCCTCGTTGAGAAAATGAAGGTTGAAGAGTTTCAGAAAAACGGCAACGATTTTTTTTTTGTAAAATACATTACCACCTTAAAAATTTGTAATACTCATAACTGAGTCAAAACATTTTTTTTGTTCAAATAGCAAAATATGAGTCAACTAAAATCCCTTAAAAACAACATAAAAAAGAACATATTTTGTCTTAAACCGATTTGGTGACTTCACTTCACAATGCCATGAGATCAATGATTTCCTCAACTTCCAAGGATATGCAAGAAGCCGTAATCAAAACGCTACAAAAAATGTTTCAAAGATATCTTTCACTGTAGATAGTTGGACCTATGTATAAAAATATGTTCGGAATAAACTTTTTTTCATAGAAAATATAAATTCTAAAAACTACGAAACTTCAAAGACTTTTTAGATTTTCTTAATTTAAAGAAAAATTTGATGAAGTTTCTCTAGTCCATTAGTCTGATGTATTTTATGAAACAAAATTGTATATTTTTTTTAATATCGCTCAGGTATGAAGGTAAAAGTTAGCTTTAACCTTGAGAAAAGGCCTTTTTTACGTCCATCAACTCATTTTCTATTTATATTCATTTAAATATAGCAATATTAAAAATTTTGGAAACGAGCTTCTCGGTTGTTCGGTCAGATCCATCGATTTGACAAGAAGTTCGTTTTAACGAGACGATATGAGATGACAGCTCGATTGTCAAGGCGATGAACAAAAATATTTTTGGTCGTTTCTCGGATCGTGTCGCTCGAATGAATCACTATTGCCGGCCGAGCAACGTTTTGCAAATTTCATAATTTTGAGATCCCAACCTCTCTAACAATTGGTACCTCAAAGCGCAACCTTCGGAATTTCCGCTGAAATTTTAGGAGTCGAATGGCAAAAAATGTAACAATTTGAAAAACGATAATTTGCGAAATGTATTTAGTTTTGCAAATCATACAATAGTCTTTTCTCAACGGATAAAAGCAGAAATAACATTTTGAAAAATCTTTGGTATTTTCGCTCAGGAGAGATTAACAAAATATTAATTTTTTTATAATTAATAACGTGGCCGCATCATGAACGTTTTGCAAATTTGATACAGGATAGAGACTTGAGTATAATTACTCACTCAAGTTTGCAAAATGTTTTGAATTTTCGTGGAACAATGAGGGGAAATTTTTGCAATTTAATTGTTTTAAACAAACTGCCGACCCGATGACGTTATGCAAAATTTTATTTTATGTTCAACATATGAAAAAAAACATACAATTTTTCTGAAGACCTTCGGAATTTTTGTTAATTGATTAGCTATTTCCACTAGTCTACTTTTCACGACATTGAAGTTTGCCACAGATATGGACTTGAAACTTGTGTAAAATCTCACATTTTTCTTACTTTTAAGTGTTTGAAATTACATTTCGAAATAAAAGTAAAATGATTTCATATATTCATGTGACAAATAAGTTGAAGAAAAGTGATAATTAAAATATTTTTCGGACGTCCTAAATTTGATTTCGATGAAGGTTGCTCCAACACGGGGTGGATTGGAAAGATTGTAATTTTTGACTATTTACCATAAGTGACATATCGTTGGAATCGCCGAAAAACATAGATTCCTAATATAATATTATTAAATTATTAATTGTAAAATTAAAAAAAAATCATGTTACGTATTTCACTCCTCATTAGTACAAAGGACCCCCCGCAGGTAAGGGTCGGCGAAAGAGAGCTCAGAAGAGCAACCGGTGCGGTGTAGACTAGGTGATGAGGTGGGTGTACCTGAGCTGTTGAAACTGGACATTATAAATAGTGCTACTACACTAATATAATTCCGGAGTTCTCGAACAATAAAATTAATCTCTCGTCAGTTTGGCTTTCAGTTAGGAAATTTTCGATCTAATTTATTACTCTAAAATTCGAAGCTTTTCAACTTTGAAGACCCATAAAATCAATTTAAATAACAAAATCATTATAAAAATTCATAGTCTTCTTATATTACTAGGTTCTTATAAACGCATTTTTGTTTGTTTATTCAACTTCATTGTCATTCCAGAAGTTGGACGATTGTCCAGTTATTTTGATTTTAAAGGCCTCGATTCATAATTTGTTCTATTTTTAATACATTCTCAAATTGATTATGGAGATAAATATTTCAAAAAAGAAAGCCCCAACAAAAACCTCTACCGTGCAAAAAATTTATCAACTTCAAAAGTATGAATTTGTCAAATAGAATTTGGTGAAAAATTTTAAGAACAAATAATGATAATAAAATATATTTTGAAAGCATATACTTTGAAAAAAATGTCATTTCAGGTCTTTATTTATGAGCGTACATTTTCACTTTGAAGAATTTCAAAATGCAGTACATAATACTTGAACGACCTCTTATGTTTATTCCGAATTAAAAATGGTTTAATCCGAAATGAAAAAGCCTGCATGTTTCAAATACATATCTACAGGCACACGGGAAATATACGCTAAGCAACACATGACCTCATTGTTCAACCAATGCTTAGAAAAAAAAGTCGCATCGAGATATTTTCGAAAAGATTGCAATAGTATTGTCCATTTTTATTTCCGACAATTACTTCGTTTATAACAATTGCAGAACTATGAAAAATAATGTGATTGCTTGAAAATTGTTTAAACAAAGAACGAAAAAATACGGCATCTAGATATTTCGGAGACGAATTTAGAGGTGTTTTTTATTTCCCGGTACGACTCTTAGTTTTTAAAAAAAGTTGCTAATGTATTAATATTTTTAATGCGAATTCTAAAAGGAAAATTATGCTCATATTTTTCACCAAAAGGAGCAAGTTCAGATAAAAAAATGAAACGTTAATCTTCATCGATACATTAAGTGCCAACATTATCGTCAAAAAAATTGAGTAGTTGCATTTTAAGCCAAAGAGTTGAATTTTCATGCCAAAAGGACGAACTTTGAACCAACAAGATTATTTTTAGCCAAAAAAGATGAATTTTCAACCATGTAAAATTACTTTTCTTCTATAGGAAATGAATTTTGAAGATCGAAATTGAAAAACAAATCAATTTACAACAAATAGTTGAAATTTTAATTCACGAAAATTAATTTAAAAAAAAAAGAAGAATTATCAACCAGTTGCATCCAATATAAAATGACGGTTTTTTGACAAAATAGTAGAATCCTCAAACAAAATGATGAATTCCGAACAAACAAGGTTAATCTTAGAACCAAAAGAACAAATTTTGAAGAAACTATATGAATTTTCTACTAAATAGTTGAATCACAATTAGGGCAACAGTTTAATATGAGGGCTACATATAGAACCAAAAGTGCAATAAATATATTTTCAGATAAAAAAATTAAGTTAAGAAAAAGAATTTTCAACAAAATACTTACATTTGCGAAAAAAGTTCAATTTTCAGCAAAAAATATGATTTCTCAACATAAAAGTTAATTAACGACCAGATAGCAGAATTCTTAACTGATAAAGAGATAAATTTCCAACCAAAAGTGGAATAATTAATATTGCAAATAAAAAAATAATTAGAAGAAAAATTAATTGTCAACCAAATAGTTACGTCATGAAATAAATAGTTTAATGTTCAATTAAAAATATGGAATTTTAAGAAAAAAGTTCATTTACGACGAAATAGTTGAATTTTTAACTTATAAGCGATACATTTTCAACCAAAAGTGGAATAATTATATTTTCAGTTGAAGAAACATATTTTGAACGGAAAAAGCAAATTATCAACCAGTTAACTCCGATGGAAAATTACAAATTCTTGACAAAATAGTTGCATCCTCAAACAAAATGATGATTTTTTAACAAACACGGATAATGTTACATATAACAAAGAGAAGAATTTCCCAAAAAAAATTAATTGTCGACCAAAAAGTTGAATCATAAACTTGTGAGGGATACATATTGAAACAAACGTGAAATAAATAAATTTTCAGTTAAAAAAATTATTTGAAAAAAAAGGATTTTCAACCAAATAGTTACATTTTCAAATGAATAGTTTAAGCATAAACCAAAATTATTAATTTTTAACAAAACAGTACACTTATGACAAAATATTTGAATTTTCCAAATGCAATAAACGGAATTCTAACAAAATAGTCACATTTTCAAATTAATAGTTCAATTATCAATCAAAAACATGAATTTTTCAACAAACCATAAATTCTCAAGCTGTTAGCACACATTTCTACAAAAAAAGCCGAAAAGACGAATTATTTACATAAGTGTTCATTTACGACCAACTAAGTGAATTTCAATTTAAAAACATGTATGTTCAACCAAAAAATTCATTATTTACAATGTAGTTCAACTTTAAACCAAGTAGTTGATTTTTCTGCAAAAAATGTATTCCTAATGCAATATGCTGTTGACATATGTTGGATAGGTAGTATTTCAACCAAAAGAGATTTTAATTCGAAGACAAAAATAGTTGAATTAAACTAAAAACGACCAATTTTGAACATAAGAGCTGAATCCTCAACCAAAACGGAATAATTTTCATCCAAGCAGTAACATTTTCAGTCAAGAAAATAAATTCTAAACTAGAAAAAAAACTTAAAATTTCAAGTGAAACAGATTGATTAAAAAAAAAAAACAGTTAAAAAAAATTTACTTTCACATTTGTATTCAGCGGCACCAAAAAATCTCTAGAATTTAAAAATTTGGAAATTTTAGAGCGAAATTTCTCTTCAGCCACCCTAAAAACGTATCAATACTAATTTTCATAAAATTTCAACCATTTAAAAGAATTTTCATTTGCGATATTATATCCTCCATTTTGAATTTTTGAAGTCTGATACCAAATTCGGACTCAGCGACCTAAAAAACTTACAAATACTCATTTGCATACAAATTCAACGATTTTCAAATTTTGGTATCAACCATTTTGAATTTTGGAATTCTGATACCAAATTTAAATTCAGCGACCTCAAAAACATAAAGATACTATTTTTTATAAAGATTGAACCATTTTCAAGCTTTTATATTCACGATTGAATCTTACTATTTGACAGTTTTCAAATTTCGGCCGGCAACAGGCACCTGCTGATTCACTGAGAGTAAATGCAGTGTTGCCAAATCACGGAGGTGGGAAGGTGTGCCTCTTACCTGTGATTGGATTTATATATGCTGGAGGTGAGAACGTACAGCTTGTATCTGCTAGTATGGCGACACTAGCGCCGGTGATATATACCCGAACTAGGTAGGCTATACTGCTGATAAAGGATGAACGTTGTCACCTCCGAACGTTTTTTCGCCAAATGCAATGAAAGTCCATCTAAAATGGATTTACATCGAAAAATAGGCAAAACGTTGTCACCTCCGTTTTCGGAGGTGACAACGTTATATATGAGGCGACAACGTCTAGTATATATATATTTTTGAGGTGACAACGTACAGTCTATATATATATATATATATATATATATCCATCTTGAATACTCACTCCTGAAGGCCCGGATTAAGAAGGCACAGGAGAAAAACTTCCACGAACAGCTCCTCGACAAGAGGATGCACGGCATCTTCCACAGAAATGTGGAAGATCAGTCGATGTCGTATGAGCTAACGTTTGCTTTCCTTAGATCACCCGGATTGAAGTCGGGCACGGAGGGCTTCATTTTGGCATGTCAAGACGGTGTCATTTCCACTCTAGCATACCGTCGCCACATTTTGAGCCAAGACATTCCCGATGATAGCTGCAGAGCGTGTCATGCACACCCCGAGCATCTAGGACACATACTATCTAGTTGTCCAACTCATGCGGGAACGACCTACATCCAAAGGCACAATGCGGCACTAAGAGTGCTTTATTACCATCTCTGTCACTCTTATGGCATTAGCCCAAATACCTCTCCGCTAAACGCTCCTAGAGAAATAGAGTCAATTGTCGAAAATGAGAAGTGCCGCATATACTGGAACTTCATATTCTCGACAATTGTTTCTGTTGCGCACTCGAGGCCTGACATAGTTCTCCTTGACTTCGAGTAACGAACCATGTTCGTTATCGAATTTTCGGCACCAGCTGACAAAAACGTCACAGCCAAGGAGAAAGAAAAGAAAGAGAGGTATAAAGACCTTATAAGGGAGTTGCGACGGTTATACCCGGAATATTCTGTTAAGCTAATCGTCTTGATCATCGGCGCTCTTGGAAGTGCCAAGGTTTCACTGGTTAATAGCCTGAAAAGCATCCCTGCGTGTCAAGAAAATGCTGAGACACTTGCGGGGAAAATGCAGAAGGCGGTCGTCCTTGGGTCGCTCCGTGTCCTCAGGGTGCACGAGACTTTTGCCGGACCATCGTATTGAGTTCGTCGCAGACTGTAACCTCCTATCTCACGGTCGTGAGACGTGGTTACAGCTGAAATTTTACCGCGATTTCGCTGGGAGCGGGTGCAATTTTTCAGATTAGCACCCGCTCCCGGCGAAATCCTGCGGTTGTCCTTATGACAAACTTTTAACTATATATATAGATTGCAGCAATATATTGGTTGGTCTCATCATAGAAAATGACACCTATTTTTGACGGAATGTAATGTTTTTAATGAAACCTCACTTATACGCATATTTCCGTTCTTTTTCGAGAAACACACATTGATATCATGTAACCACTTTTGGGCAATAAACTACACCAGTGTTATTTAGTGAAACGAAAATTATTGTAGTAAATATAGAATCTACTTTTTCAACCTCAGATTAACATAAGTAAGAAAAATATCAGCAATCATACACGTTATACAGAAAAACTTCGTTACGTAAAATGTGTACTAGTGAGCTAAGTAGAAAAAGACATGTATGTATGTTACAGCCAGACTCATATGGAGAGTCATTCCGCAGAGGTAGCTATTTCTTTATCTTTGTAAATTCCTTTTGTAGCAATAATGATGTACGCAGTTATTCAGGGCATTTAGGTTATTTTCTTCTAATATTCTTTATAATCCAAAAATAACGGAATCAATGTTTTTATGTTAATTTAAACTTAAATACTTCTTTAAAACTTATTTGATGTCGATACTTAGAGTAGCTAAATGTGCAAAAAATTTATTTAAAATTGAAAGTATCTACCATATTACATTCGTTATTTTTTAATTTGAAAATTATACAAGGGGTCAAATCATTTTATTAATTGTGACTGTAAAACCATTGAGAAAAATACTTTGATAGAATGTCTAGTTTTTTTGAAAAACGCAGTCTACAGGTAAAAACACAAAGTTTTCAAACTTTTTGGAAGCCTATAAAAAATCAAGGAGATTTGCTAGGATCTCCCACATAAGCACTGAAGGCTTAAAGATTAAAAAATAAAGGGAATCGCAGCATTGCAGATTCCGTTTTTGGATTGAATCAATTCAAAATTACTTGGAAAAATTCTTCCCTCACGATACTTATTAAACGAACAATAATCTTTTATTTCAGGAATAATTTTACTGAAAAACCTGAAATTGTGTCATTTTTACAGTGTGCGCTACTATTTTTTTTTAATTTTACGGTTTATTGTGGCGAATTCTTAAAAAATGAAAAATGACAGATCTTTTAAAAAAGTTTTTTATAACATATAACATTTTTTTTCTTTATCAAAGTATCATAAGGGATGGATTTTTTCAAGTTATTTAAAATTGATTTCGTTTAGAAAAGGAAACCTGCCTGTTTACAAATTGACGAATATCAGTACCTGTTTATGAAATGTATGTAAAAAACTAACAAATATTGTCGCCTCACAAGGTCTCCTGATAAAAAAATCCACTGTGAGTCATTAGTATTTGATTTCGTAAAAAATACGACATCCATGTATTGAAAGTAGTGAACACGTGAATTTAGTTGTAAAATTCTTTATAAAATAAACAATTATTTTTTAATGATAAATTATTATGAGGGAAGAATTTCGCTAAATAATTCGTAATTGATTCCGTCGAAAAAAGTGAACCTGCCGGTTAAAAATTGACAAAAATCTATATTTTTATATCAAATTTATTTGAACAATTGATTATTATTCTGAAGTATTAAGCCAAATATACATTAATTATTAACGACAAATTTTTTATTAATTTTGTAGAGGAACGAAATATTTAGAGCGTGAAATGAATAAGGTATGCATTTGTTTATTATATATACCATTAAGCCATTTCCCTTTCGGCGAGCCTCAAGGGGTAAGCGCGACACTACCCGATTCGGGTAGTGTTTCTAGGTGGATAGTTTCTTGTAGTAAATAACTACAAGTGTGGGCTCACCACACCCACCACCGCCAACAGCAACGCAGTAGTATCAGACGGTCACCCATCCAAGTACTAACCGCGCCCAACACTGCTTAACTTCAGTGATCTAACGGGAACTGGTGTTTCCAGCGTGGTATGGCCGTTGCCATTAAATTTGTTTATAACAATCAAAATTAATTTTCATTTATAAAAGATGGTAACTAAGCATTGTACTTCACTGCCTCGTCCTCAAGATCAAACGTGTAGTTACGTCCTAACTACTAGTTCCGTCACAGATATTTTAAATTCAAATGCAATTCTCGCGCCTACTTCAGGGTGTCGTGCCTCTCATCTGTCCGCCCGCCATTACGTTTTTTCTGTGAGTTCCGAACCACATCGAAACGCGAAAAAATCAAAGTTTTCATCAAGAAAAGATGGGCTCATCTTCGAAGAAAAGTCGAAAACGGAAGAGGAAGGACCGCAGCGATGACTCTGATAAACTTCTTAAAGAAATTAAGAGGTTAAAGAGACAGGTGAAAGAAAAAAGGAAGAAGCGGAGAAGGCGTGACACATCATCCTCGTCTGACAGCTCCGATACATCCTACAGCTCTGGAAGTTCCAGAAATTCATCCAGATCTCGCAGCTACAGTTCAAGTGGCTCCAGCACTTCGTCGCGCGGATCTCCAAGACATGACCGAAGCATCAGCGGTGTGCGTGACCCGAGAGGTGCGACCCCCATATCATCTTCTCAAGATGATTATGGTTGTGATCGTCACTCACGAGGTGCGACCCGTAACAAAAAAGGCAGTAATCGTCACTCACGTAATGAGATTCGAAAAACCCGTGACGGTGAGCGCCATCCACGAAGTGCGATACGCCGAAATAAACAGGACGGAGAGCGTAGCCCCAGAGGTACGTTACATCAACGACAAGCTGATATGCAGTCTAAACCAAGTGATGTCACAAGTGTTGATAAAGAAGATACCGTCCTCAATCAACTGGGTGGTGATCCTTTTTCTAAGAAATCTTCTAGTGAGCCAATTAATGAATCTGTCGCACAGCTGTGGTCAAAAATAATGCAGGTGGGTCTCCAAAAAGAACAGCGGAAAGAACTCGCTGACAAATATCCTTCTGCAGCGAACTGCAGCATGATGACTGCACCAAGCTGAAACACAGAAATAAAAGTGGTTATAGGCGGAAATGGCGTCAAAAAAGATCAGTTCCAGTGTGCAACGCAAAATCAACTAAGTGCAGGCCTGAGCGCATTAGGAAAAGCTCTCACTATTTTCTTGGATCCAGCTAAGTCTAAAAATTCCAAGGAGATGATAAACGATGCTAGAACAATTCTTGGCGATGCTGGTAAAATATTAACAGACATGCACCATGGCATTTCACTCACTAGAAGATCTCTCGTGACTTCTGGTAGAGACCCAATAATTAAGTCAATTGCTGACCGCAAAAGAGGTTCAAAAAGTGGGCAAAGAGTTAATTAAGCAGACGCCGAAAACGGATGCTAAAAAGTTTTCAGGACGGAACATAGCCGCAGGGTCATCGAGATCCAGCAATTTAAACTTCAGAGGCCCTCCCAGGAAGAGCTCCTCGAGCTTCAGGAGGGGGGCCCAGGGGCCGCATCGGAACCAGTCATCGAACAGAACGAGGAAATAGAGGTAAGAAAAATTGCTGGCAGACTAAAATATTTTCAAAATGTTTGGACAAACCTAACTCAAAATCAATCTATTCTGAGCTATGTCAGGGGTTACAAAATTCCTTTTAGGCATACGCCAGTTCAAGTACTTCAGCCAAGCGACCAGAAGCTCTCTACAGAAGAGCACCTTAAAACCAGAAATGCAATAATGCAACTGGAAAACAAGGGCGCTCTATCTCGCTGTGATGCTTGTTCAGGGGAATTCCATTCGCCATATTTTCTGAGGCAAAAGGCTAATGGAGATAACAGGTTTATTTTGAATCTGAAACAGCTTAATAAATTTATTACGCCACTTCACTTCAAAATGGAGGATATCAGAACAGCACTGAGACTCATTTCCATTGGCTGCTACCTTGCTACTATAGATTTGACAGATGCATATCTCCTTATTCCCGTTGCCAAAGAACACAGAAAATTCTCAAGGTTCTCCTTTGATGGACTTACCTATGAATTTACGTGTATGCCATTTGGGTTATGCACAGCACCCTATACTTTTACCAAAGTATTAAAACCAGTGATAGAAAAGCTCAGAAAAAAGGGAATAATGCTAGTCATTTACTTAGATGACATACTTATTATTTCTAAATCAGAGAGGGGATGCAGGGAAGACGTCAATCTAGTTATAGATTTTCTCCAATCTCTTGGATTTGTAATAAACTTACAAAAAAGCAATTTAACACCTTCAAAAAAGTGCCAGTTCCTAGGTTTAATATTAAATAGTGA
>CAKNYM010034387.1:0-21295 GCA_932195095.1 Andricus curvator
CATCCTATCAAAAAGTGACCCATGAGAAATTTGTAGATCTTTTTTGAGTGCACAATTTTAGTCCAGCCATCATTTGTCGTATCTTGCATAGTTTAACCGTAAAATTGATTTTTTGGATTTTTCATTACTTCTTGTGCAATAAAAATTGTGAATTTTCGATTTTTCAAGAAAATTGAAAAAGTCATTATGATAATCTTGTAGGACGTGCAAAAAGAAACACTTTTCTTGTCGTGACTTTTTTTCGTATCGTGCGTTGTTTGGCTGAAAATGTGAATTTTCGTTTTTTCTTTTGGATTTTGAAAATGCTGTAACTCGGAAAATTTTTATTTTATCGAAAAATGTCATGAGAATAAAATATTTGAATTTTCAATTAATATAAGCAGCCGTACACATAATTTCCAAATTTTGAAAAAAACGGTCCAAAAAATTTTCAAAATGCCCTCACTTTTTGAATTTTCATCCAAAATGGCTGGCTAACGAACTTGACCTTTAGTTTAGGAGACTAAAAGAGTATACCAAAGGCCAGTCAAATCGGTGAATTCTTTCGAAAGTTATCGTGTTCACAGACAGACATACAGACAGACAGACAGACAGACAGACACATTCGTAAAAACCTGTTTTTTGGGTTCAGGGGGTCTCAAAACGTGGACATTTGACAAAAACCGGGGGGGTCAAATTTTACACAAATCTAATACCTTCTCTAGATGAGAATGTAAAAATACAAATTTTCAAGTACCATGAGCAATAATGATGATTATTTTATTGTTTTAATCGTTAGAAATAGTATTGAGAACATAAAAACAATGAAATATTGTGAAAAAACACACCCGAGATGAAAAATAAAGTAAATAAGCAAAGTTTTGATGAGAATGTGCCCGCTTATCGGGCCGATTTTTTCACTGTTAATGTTATTTTTTACGAATAAAACAAAAACTACACATCCTATCAAAAAGTGACCCATGAGAAATTTGTAGATCTTTTTTGAATGCACAATTTTAGTCCAGCCATCATTTGTCGTATCTTGCATAGTTTGACCGTAAAATTGATTTTTTGGATTTTTCATTATTTCTTGTGCAATAAAAATGTGAATTTTCGATTTTTCAAGAAAATTCAAAAAGTCATTATGATAATCTTGTAGGGCGTGCAAAAAGAAACACTTTTCTTGTCGTGACTTTTTTTCGTATCGTGCGTTGTTTGGCTGAAAATGTGAATTTTCGTTTTTTCTTTTGGATTTTGAAAATGCTGTAACTCGGAAAATTTTCATTTTATCGAAAAATGTCATAAGAATAAAATATTTGAATTTTCAATTACTATAAGCAGCCGTACATATAATTTCCAAATTTAAAAAAAAAACGGTCCAAAAAATTTTCAAAATGCCCTCACTTTTTGAATTTTCATCCAAAATGGCTGGCTAACGAACTTGACCTTTCGTTTAGGAGACTAAAAGAGTATACCAAAGGCCAGTCAAATCGGTCAATTCTTTCGAAAGTTATCGTGTTCACAGACATACAGACAGACAGACAGACAGACAGACAGACAGACAGACAGACAGACAGACAGACAGACAGACAGACAGACAGACAGACAGACAGACAGACACATTCGTAAAAACCTGTTTTTTGGGTTCAGGGGGTCTCAAAACGTGGACATTTGACAAAAACCGGGGGGGTCAAATTTTACACAAATCTAATACCTTCTCTAGATGAGAATGTAAAAATGGAATATTCAAAACTCATCAACTGCAATTTTAAATGTTCTAACTTGAGCAATTTTTAATTTCTTTAAATTTTTACTTGAAAATTTAACTATTGTTGAAACTGGCTTCCGTTTCCGGTACCGATCGCGATTGTTGGTGATTTTTGTGGTGCTAAGTTTTTGGCTTTGGTGAAGGGAAAGAGGGAGTGTGAGAGGAGAAAGGGCGGTGAGTAGAGTGTTTAAGGGCCAAGGAATAAGTGAGAGTGAAGGGGTTGGTAGAAGGGTGGTGAATGATATATAATTGTCAAAAGTGGAAGAGAAGGATTTTGAGGTTAGGAACGGTTGTGAAAAGTGGTGTGTTTTAACGCGGGGTGAGAGACAGGTGAGCGTGAGGGTTGGATGAATGAGAAGAGACAGTTATTTAAGAGTGGTGAGTTATAGTGTAAGAGATTTTGAGTGATTTTTTAGAGTAGTGGCTTCAGATCTAGATTGGACGATTTGCATGGGGGATTGAAAGCGAGGGAAAAGAAAACGTGACGTAGGAAAGAATACGCGGCAGAATGTTGGTTACACGAAGTCCAGAAAGGACAGAGAGAAGGCAGCAGGAGACGGATACAGAGAGAGGGTCGAGAATTAGCAGCGAATGCAGGCAAGAGAATGAGGCGAGCGCGAACATCGAAGGTAGCATTGGCAGCATTGAGAGTAGTGTTGAGGCCGCGGTATCCGTACAGCGCGGGGGGGGGGGGGGGGGAGACGGTAGCAAGCAAAGGAGGCAGACCAACGAACCTGCAAAGGCTACAAAGAGCGCACAGTTTAAACAGTACGAACGCGAAGGGCTTTTTTGATAAGTGGCGACAACCAGCGACCACGAGTAGCGAAGGGGAGCAGTCGGAGGATAATAAAAGGGTTAGAGACCAGTTAGATGAGGAAGACGAAAATGAGAAAGCGCTCAAGAAGATTAGGCAGAGAACACCACCTGAAAGGAGGTCAGGGGGGAGTAGTTTAGAAGGCCTCGAGAAACTCATCAGAGGCCTCAGAGAGGAAACCTGCAAAGGTTTTGACAGAGCGAGGACGCATAGGGAAGAAGTCAGGGAGGAAGTGAAAAAAATGAGAAAGAAATGGGAGGAGTGGGATGCTCTGTAGAAGGCCGAGAAAGAGGAGGTATTTAGGAAACTGGATAGTATAGAGAGTAAACAGATAGAGAGTGAGAAAGAAAGGAGAGCTGAAATGAGTTTGCTTGAGGAGAGGGTCAGGAAACTAGAATGCGAGAGTGAAAAGAAGGAAGAGGCGGGATTAGGAGACGTAGTCAAGGGGGATGATAAGAAACTGCAAGAAGAAAATGAGAGAATGCGCATACGGCTGAATGAAATAGAAGTAAGACTAGAAGGAGAAGAGAAAATGAAAAGAAAGCGAAACATAGTAATTAAAGGAATGACAGTAGAAAGCGACTCGGGAAAGGAAGAAGTGGAGAAGCTGATGAATGATATTGAGGCTCAGGTGAGAGTGGAGGCAGTGAAGGTACTGGGGAGAAAGACAGAAGGGAAAACATGTGTGCTCATAGTGAAAGTGGGAAGCGAGGAGGAGAAGAGAGAAATTATGGAAAGGAAAAGGGTACTAAAGGGTAGGAATGAAAGAATTGAAGAGGACCTGACATGGAGAGAGAGAAAGAGGAAATGGATGATCGAACGGAGAGCATGGGTAGAGAGGAAGAACGGGGGTAATGTTTGGATGGGGAAAGACAGGTTGTGGATGAATGGGATGAAGTGGATCTGGGACGAAGAGAGAGAAGAGCTGAGAGCAGAGGGATCGACACTTGAGAGAAGGGTAAACGAAGGTAATGAGAGTAGGAGAGACGGGCGGGGTTTCCACCAGAGAAGAAAAACTGAGCACGGGAAGGAGGAGGGGGAAGGACAAAAAGAGAGGAGTGAGTGTGGTTTTCTGGAATGTGTCAGGGCTAAAAAACAAGAACGAGGGGTTCTGGGAGGCTATAGGAAAATGAGACGTGGTAATGCTGAGTGAAACGTGGGTGGATGAAAAGGATTGGAAGGGCTTGAAACGAAAGTTGCCGAAGGGTTATGTATGGACAATGCAAGAAGCGAGAAAAGAACATGAGAAGGGAAGAGCGATGGGAGGCATGGTGTCAGGGGTTAAAAAGGAGCTGATGAGAAATGAAAGAGTGGAAGAGCGAGAAGAAAAGCTGGAGGGCGTGATGGTGAGAAGAATAAAGGTAGAAAAAGAGAGGGTGGCGATCGTTTGTGTGTATAGAAGGAGAGGAGAACAGGAAGGATGGAGAGTATTAAGGGAATGGATGGAGGAAAGGAATGAAGAGTTGGTCTTGATAGGAGGAGACTTGAACGCGTGGACAGGAGAGTTAGGGGGGGGGGGGGGAGAGATATTGGATGAAGAAAGCGAAACTTTTCGAAGAAATTCCAAGCACAGGGAGATAGATCGGGAGGGTGAAACTCTTTTGAAGCTGTTAGGAGAGGAGGGGTGGTTTATTTGCAATGGAAATATGAGGGGAGATGAAGAAGGCGAAGAGACTTTTATAGGGGAAGGGGAGACAGTGATTGATTATATTCTAGCAGAAGAAAGAATAAGGAAGAGAATGGATAAAATGGAAGTAGGTAATGAAATAGGCTCAGAACACTTCCCGCTAATAGCGACATTGAAATGCTCAGGATGGAAGCGGCATAGCGAAAAAAGGGTAAGAACTGGCGAAAGGAAAGTAAAAATGGGTAGATGGGGGGAGGATAAATTGAGAGAATTTAAAGAAAGAATGGAGAACGTAGAGTAGAGGAATGGAAGGGGAAGACGTGGACACGCGCCTTGAAAAGATAAAAGAACTAACCGAGAGGATAAAAGAAGAGGTAAGGCCAAGAGAAGAGGAGGAGGGAATAAAGAGGGGATGGTGGGACGCAGAATGTAAGGAGAGTAAAGATAGAATGAAGGAAAATGTAAAAAAGTGGAGAAAAGGGGAGATAGGAAAACAGGAATATAATAGGAGAAAGAGAGAACATGAAAGATTGTTAAGTGATATAAGGCAGTTAGAGAAAAGTAGGTATATGGAAGAGGTGGAAAAATCAATCAGGGAAGGGAGGGAATGGGAGGTGATCAATAGGGAACGAGGAGGAAGGAAGGGCATCAATGAGAAATCGAGATGGATGAGTGGACCCAGTACTTTAAGCGACTGTTGGGAGGAGTGGAAAATAAGGTGTTGGGGGAAAAGAGGAAAGTAATAGAAGGGGAAGATGATAGCAATAATGGGATAAGTAGGGAGGAATTGAATAGAGCGATAGGGAGGCTCAAAAGGAACAAGGCAACAGGTGAGGACGATATTGAGAACCAGGCTTTGAGTTTTGGAGGAGAAGGGGTGATAAAGGAATCGTGGGAGGTATGCAAAAAGGTTTGGAGAGGAGAGGGATGGCCTAAGGAATGGAGGACAGGGTTAGTGGTGCCGATAATTGAGAAAGGAGAGGGCAAGAAGGTGGAGGAGTATAGGGGAATCACACTTATGTCGGTGGGCTACAAAATATATACGGAGATTCTCAGAAAGAGATTAGAAACGGAGGTGGAAGAGAAAGGGATTATTCCACACAATCAGACGGGCTTCAGGAAAGGGATGGGAACAGTAGACACCATCTACGTACTGAATTATCTTGTGAATAGGAACTTAGGGAGGAAGAAAGGGAAGTTAGTGGCCTTATTTGTAGACTTTAAAGCGGCATTTGACTCGGTAAACAGGAAGGGGTTATGGCAGGTGATGAAAGAGAAGGGGGTGGACGAAGAGTTGGTCGAGAGGATAAAGGAGATATTCGAAGAGACTAAGATAAGGGTGAGGATTGGGAAACAAAAAGGGGAGATTTTTTGGAGTGGAAGGGGGCTCAGGCAAGGGTGCTCATTGAGCCCACTACTATTCAGTCTCTTGTTGGCAGATCTAGAGGAGAAACTGGACAAGAAAGGAAAAGGGGGAACGGCTTTGGGAAATAGCAAGGTATATTCCTTAGCGTATGCAGACGATATAGTCTTATTAGCGGATGACGAGAGAGGGATGAGTCTCATAATGAGAGTGTTCGAGGAGTATGTGAGGATTAAAGACTTAACGGTAAATGTAAATGAGACGAAGATGATGATGCTTAGGAAGAGAAGGACAAAGGTAGAATATGAATGGAAGATGTACGGGGAGAAAGTGGAACAGGTCGAGGAATTTAGTTACCTAGGCTTATGGTTTGAGTCGAAAGGAGGGGTTGAACTGCAGGTGAGGAGAAGGATAGAATGTGCGACTAAAGTAATGTGGCAGGTGTGGGGTATAGCGAAGAGAAGGTTTAAAGATGATTGGAAAATGAGACTGTGGATGTTTGATGCGTTGGTATGGTCAGTCCTAAGTTACGGAGTAGAGATCTGGGGATGGAAGGAGCACAAGAGGGTGGAAAGTATGCAGGAGAGATTCTTGAGATGGGTAATGGGAGTGAGCTGGAGCTGTCCAGGATACATGTTGAGGGAGGAATTAAGTAAAAGTAAAATGGTTATTAGACACATGAAGAGAGCATGGAACTTTGAGGAGAAACTAAAGAGGGGGGAGGGAAGCAGGATAGCACAAGCTTGTCTTAGGGAAGTAGTAAACAAAGAGACTAGGGGTAACACAGAAGGATCAAGGTGGGAGGAAGAGAGACAACAGAGGAGGAGAGAATTCGATATAAGAGCAGATGTCAGAGTATGGCAAGAGTTAGAGAATGAACTGATAATTAAGGAGGGGGAGGAAAGATGGAAAAAATCGTGGAATTTAAGTATAACAGGTGGTATAAGGTAGTGGAGGCTGAAGGAGAACCAGAATATTTAAGAAAGATTAAAAAGGAGAGTAAATGGAACCACGTTATACGATTTAGGATGGGAGAAGGAATGAGAGAGTGTAGGTACTGGATGGATGAAGAGGAAAGAAGATGTAGAGTCTGTTATTACGAGATAGAATCATGGGGGCATGTTTTAGAGAGATGTACGGGGGAGGAAACAGGTGGGGAGAGTGTGGATCACAGGATAAGGTGGATCTTGGATGGAAGTGGACAAGGGGCAAGCTGGATGATGAGACTGGAAGAAATGAGAGAAAGTAAAGGGCATGTAGTACTAAGTAGGGAAAGGCCAATCACGTACTCCTAGTCAAGGACACTAATGTAAATAAAGCTTGAAAAATCATGTTAACGGAAATGGTAAGAGGAAACGGAACCCCAGGAAACTCAATAGTCAGCAAATCTCAAGAATAATTATGTTAAGACAAAGCGATAGTAAATAAGTTAATATAAGTAGAATATTATTATTCAGGTAGTAAGTATTATTAAGGTAGTATAAGTGGTTTTGTAACGTACTGTGAAGAGAGCGGAGGCCCTCAAACCCGTAAAAGGGAGAGAATAAATACATACAACTATTGTTGAAACTTTTTTTGGTTGAAAATTAATTTTTTTAAACTCACAATTGAACTATTCCATTTGTGTTTGAAAATTGATCTTTTTTAGTTGGAAATTCAACTATTTGGTTGCATGTTCAAATTTCGTTCAAAAGTTATATTTTTTGGCAGAATTTTGGTTAAAAATGTAACTATTTGGTTGAAAATATATTTATTTTGTTGAAAAGCTGTCTTTTTGGTTGAAAATCAAACTACTTTGTTAAAAATGCACCTTTTCAAACTGAAAATTGCAATTTTTGATTGAAAATTATTTTTTGTATTGAAAGCTTATATTTTTGAGTTAAAAATTCGAGTGTATTATTGAAAGTACTTTTTTTGCACGAAAATTCGATAAATAGGTAGAAAATTGGTTTTTTTCATTTGAAAATTAGTGTCTTGAAATGAAAATGTCGCAATTCCATTTTTGGTTCAAAGTTGATCTTTTTTATTTTGAAAATTCAAATATTTGGTTAAAAATTTATGTAATCTGTTAAAAATTCGTCCTTTTTTTGTAGGAAAATAATCTTCTTGCTTTGAAATTCGACATTTTGAATACAATTTTTTTTCCTCATTGGCTAAAAAATATTTTTTGGTTGAAAACTCAACTCTTGTTGAAAACTCCTGTTTTTGGGTTAAAGATTCAACTGTTTTGTAGTAAATTTGAATTTTCCCTGGAAAATTCAATAGGCTGGTGATTTTTTAACAAATTTGTTAAAAATTAATTTCTTAGTTAAAAATTCATCATTTTAGTTAATGCTTTTTCTTGTTTGTTAAAAAGTAGGTTTTTTAACTAACAATTGTAATGTTTGGTTGGAAATTAACTTCTTCATTATTAATTCATATTTTCGTGTTGAAAAATCAACTGCATTGTACAAAATTCAACAATTGGGGAGAAAATTCAGTTTTTTCAATTGAAAATTAATTTTTTGAAACGAAAACATAACTATTCGATTTTTGGTTAAAAACTTTTGTTCTTAAAGCAACAATTCAACTATTTTGTTCAAAAATTATCTTACTCGTTAAAAATTTTAAATTGCGAAAGTAAACAATAAATTTCTTGCTCAGTTACAATTTTGTTGAAAATGTGCAAAAACATGTTTTTTTTTGGATTGAGTCATATGCACACATTTAAAAAAAAGTTGAATATGTCGAAACTGAAATTCATTCAGCTTGAACCAAAGAAACATTTTTTTATTTTTCGGAAAAAATTTTTTGTCGTGAATTAGGATTTTTGGGATTTCATATCTTTTTTTGCGATTTTCGAACGTTATAAACACCACGAAAAAACTGTTTCCCATGGATAAAAAAATAATAACATGCTTCTTTGGTTCAAGGTGACTCAATGTCAGGTTCGAATCAATCCAAAAAACATGTTTTTCTATATTTTCCAAAAATTTTCAATAAGGCAAATTTTTTTTTTCAATTGAAAAAAATTGTTTAATTGTAAATTTAAGAAAGAGAACAGAAGATATTAACCGATTTCAATTGTTTTAAATTTAGATTGAAAGTATTAATTATAGTAAGGATGAAATGACAAATCTTGGAACGAAATATTTATGAGAACGACTTTTTTATTTCACTCTGGATGCGTTTGCAACGATCTAAGTATATCGAATTTTTAAAAATAAATCTTTAATGACAGAAATCATTGAAAAATCATTAAAAGTTATTTAAAAATGTAACATTTTTTAAGAAAAGGTTGTTTGTTCTTTTCGACATATGAAAATAAATGTTTAATCTTTCCCCTATTTTCCCCTTTTTCGTGCGAAAACCACCCTATTTCCCCTTTTTTGAGCTCCTTTTACGCTGTGATCCCTGTAATATCAAAGATCGCGATATCATAGTAGTATGTTAGATTTTATTGTCGTTGAAAATCTGAAAAAAATTAGAAAATATATTTTTTTTTTCATGAAATGGTAGTAATTCCTACAAATATCAATGTGAAAAGGTTGAAAAAATTATTACTACGTTAAAATTGGAAATTAATTTGAACTCAAATTTTATTACAAATTATTATTTGATTATTTTTTCAAAAAATGATATGTCGAAAACAATGTATTATTCTACTAAAAAAAAAATTCTTCCAAATAATGTAATATTTGAACCTAGGTAGCTTAATCAAGTACGATCCTAATCAATTTTACTTTTATAAGAAATTAAAAATATCATAAGCAGAAAATTCCATAGTAGAAATAATGTAAAAAAAAGTATTCTTTTTATATATAATTCTTCAGAATATTTTTAAATTCTGAAAATTTTGTACAAAACAAAAAAACAGTATTGAAGTATAAAGTAGAGTTATTCACTATGTTCATTTATAATAATTATATCAACTGATATTATGATAAAAGAGAGAACATTATAAAATAGTTTCCGATAATTTATTTAATTTTGTAAAATGTCAGTGCGCGGTCTGTCTTATAGATTGAGAAGCGAAAATCTGTTGTTTTACTGATAAGCAATTTATAAGTCGTCCTTATTTTTTAATTTGAAACGGACCGCCTAAAAAATGTTGCGGACCGAGCCTACACGTTTCTAGTTGAGCCAATGAACTTACTTACAATTTCAAATAGTAAGGCTAAAAATCTCGCGCAGTGCTTATTGCAATGCGAAAAAGCAGATCGAACTCACTTGCAAAAGTGAAACTCACAATTCTTTGCTTACTATGAAAATTAGTTATTCATACAGTTTACATGTTAAAATGCACTATTTCAAATAGTTATTGAAGCTACTTGTTCTAGTAATCTTTCTTTTTACAATTTGAAGTAGTAATGCTGACTTTAGACTTTGTATATTTTGAGATCACTATCTCATTCAGTATCAAAAACTATTTGAATTGTTTCTTGTGCAATGCGAACAAGTAAACTTCAAGTTAACAATACATAAAAGTGAATCTAACTATCTACTTTTTTCCGTGCAAATCACTAAAAACACATTTCAAGAAAACTTAACCTTTTTCACGAAGACTGGGACAACGACTCGCGATTACTAGTACATGGCAGATTTGGAAATGGCGATAACTGGGATATCGGTGCTTTTTGACTTTTAATTGTTTATCAATAAGAAGTAATATTAAATATAATGTAAAACCAATTTTTATAATATTCTAGAATGTTTAATGCTTCAATCCGTACCAATCATTTTTTAACTAATCCTTCCAAAACAATTTTCTAAATATTTGAAGCCAATGAAATCTCTTATGATGACGATTACTGGGACGTTTACCTTACAAGCAATACATTCGAAACTGTATTTTTCAATAATATTGTTTGAAATTTCAGACATTTTTGAATAAATTACATATGTCTGAAATCGTAAAACCTTGTAGATACCAAATATCCTATTTTCAAATCGCTAATTGCAATATATATATATATATATATATATATATATATATAATTTGTAATATTTGCATAGTTACGGGTAAAGGACCCCTCGGCCGCCAAGTATTCGGGTTAAATATGGTTTTTAGGCATCATAAAACTATGCCTGGTTGTTTGAAAACTACTTCCTAAGTAGCTATAGATAGTAATGATCCCAATATGATGAGATTTTATATTGGCTTTTGTATTGGCTTCTCATCACTATTCTAATTTAGTCTCGGGTTGCTCCAAAAACGCATCAATATGTAATGTTTAATATACTTAAACTTTTAAATTTTATTCTTATACGATTCTTGACATGCTGCTTCAATAAAGTTCAAACATGAATATTTGGATTTTCAACTTTTCGAATTTCTTGTGGATTTCTATACAATTGTTATACGAGCGCTCACATTATCACATGTTTAACTTCTTCAATTTGCGTTGTTTTAACATCAAAGATTATTAAATCTTATGACCAAACCTGTGCAGATTTTGAAACGTAATATTATCTGGATGTTTTTCTGAAAAATAATTATTTAAGATAATAAAAATAATTGGCTGGCAGCTGTCGTATTTAAGGTTGTATGTAAAAAAATTGATCTCTGGTAGAATTTTTTAAAGAAGGAGCTATATTCTAATAGAATGATTAGATTTAGAATTATTGGATTTATAGATTAATTAATAGAAATTAGAAAAATTAATAGAATTTATAGATCAATAGAATTAATAGATAAATAATGTCAAAGTTGACTACTTCAATACGTATTCATGGGCAGTGCATAGGCACTCTCCACATTTTAATTTGTAGTAGGTAAATGTTCTGGTAAATGAATTTAAAAATGTCGGTATTTGTGCTGCTTGAAAATATAATTTTTTGAAAAAACATCAAATTTCTCCACCGTTTACTTTCATAGATAATCTGATAAAAACATTAAAATTTTAGTGACTTTTAAACGGATAAACGTAACAGTATCGCGACCAGGGAACACTTTTTGCTCTCTCACACACACATTCAAACGCATATCACAGTTGCTCAATGATGGTTAGGTTTAAATTGCGACGTTGTCAGATCTACGAGTCTGCTGCTGGCATAGCAGTGGTGACCAGAGCACGCCGCATGATCCCGAGTGCGCTCACCTGTCTCGTGTGCGCTCGGTGCGCCAGCGCCATAGGCCGTAGCTGATGAAGTATTCCGAATTTTGATCTGAAACTCCAGAAAAATATTTTCGGATATGCCTGCTATTGATTGAGATTATCTGCAAAAAATTCATTTTTTTACCCTCTAAACGAGGCTCCCCCCTTAAATAATTATAATCAACTTTTGGCGGCACTCCGCATTGCCATAACATCTTTTTGAATTTATAGTTCATACTGTAAAAATCGAGTAAACAATCATTAAACAAACAGACGAGGCAAGAGACACGACAAGTATCACGACGCCTGATGCATGAAGGTGGGAACCATGAACGCAGGAACAACAATGTGTGTCTCGGATGCGCGTTGCGTGCTGCGCACATATCAAAATTCAAGCGACAATTTCAAATTTGAGTTCAACTTTAATTTGTATGTGCTGCTGACATAAGGAAATCTCAAATTTATTTCCGCACTATTTTTCTCGCAAAGAAACCATTACGTATAAAATTTAAAAAAAGCATTTTTAATTATTTTGATAAAAATTGAACATTTAGGAAACACACCAGGCTTAATTTCGAGAAGTCTTTCAGTCTCGACCTCCATGGTGGTGTGGAACAGAGCCATTTAAATTTTAAAGGTGCCATCGCAACGTACACAGTAGCCTCCAGCTGAGCAACACAACGCCTTGTCGAGCTTTGAGCTAGAGTTTGTTCGAGGCGGAGCGCAAAACAATAGAAAAGGTTAGCCAGGCCGTAAGGTATCCGATGGTACCCTCACATGCGTATAAGCCAAAAAATCTTCTTTACTGTCATTACAGATATAACCTGTATAGCCAAGAGAGCGTCATTTGACCTAAACAGCGGACCCGCTATTCAGTTGAAACCTGGATTAATTATTAATTTACGTAGATGCTGCTAGACACTTGCTGTTTGACGTACCTTTTTAGAAGTTCATTTACTTCGCTCATCAACCGAGCTTCTAGGTCGTTGTATTCAGTCGCGATTTCAACACTTTTGTCAGTTTCTTTTTCTCGTGAAAATGTCAAATCCTTTTCACGCTTTAGATGATTCGATATCGTAAAAATAGGTTTACTGCATCGTTATAATCCAACAAAACCGTTTGCACTTTTTTTGCCGCCTATGACCACAACCACCATGCTTTGTCCGCTCTGAACGCGATCAAAAAGCGAAAAATGCGCAGTTGCTAACTTCTGTCGGTCGCGATAACTTATATTTCGGTTACCATTTAGGAATTTTAGGAAACTATTTCAGATTCTCAGAAACACAGTAACACACGCACCTTCACCATCCCGAGATCCACAACTTCTTCGTTGAGGAGGGCCATTCTTAGACACTTGTCCATGAATATGATAAACAGCCAAGAGGACAAAACGCCTCCTTGTCTAATACCCTGCCTAATACTCGGTTCTAATCAATCACTCAGTTGCCCATTCACTTTCACCCTTGCTCTGCTACCTGCATATATTGATTTTATTGCTTTCAGGAGTCATAGGTTTAATCGATTCGCTTGCAGGACTTCCTAAAGCTTACTTCTATCCTCCTTATTAAACGCTTTTTCTAGATCAACAAATGCACAGAAAACTTTTTCGTTTACCTTCAAACTTTTTTCTATGATTTGTCTCATGCTAAATATCTGATCCACACATGACCTTTACTGGCATAAATCTACATTGGACTTCCCAGATTTATTCTTTTATTATTTTTATTATCCTTTCAATAAGTATTTTTGAATATATTTTGTTTTCGATACTTAGCAAGCTGATACCACTGTAATTATCGCAGTTGCTTCTATCCCCTTTCCTGTGCATATTGGGACAATGATCGCCTTTTCTCAGTCATTTGGAACTTCCCCATCTCGATATATAAATTTATCAACTCGCACAGCCTATGAGGTATTTATTCGCCACCGTATTTATGCATTTTAGCATGAATGCCATCTATACTAGAAGCCTTACCATTCTTTAAGTACTTAATGATACTCCTAACCTCATAGACACTAATTCTTTCAACCGGGTTTTTTTCCGTATCGTCTTCTATGCCGCAGTTGTGCTTCTCCGCAGCTACACCTCCCAATAGTTTCATGTAAAGGTGCCTATGATCGTCTTTTTACTTACTCCCCATCATATACTATTTCACCCTTGCTATTCTTAATTCCGACTAACTCTGTACTACTACTTCCTTTCTTGTTTCTCTTGCGCGTTTTCCATTTTCTTCTTTTCTTCCGCTTTGATATTATTCTCGCTTTCTTAGACTAGTATTTTTACTTTTCTATTCTTGCCCCTATAATCATTTTCTCATATAAATCTCTTGTCATCGCTAAGGCCAGTAATATTCAACTTTCTCAGATACGCTTGTTTCTTTTCGTTCACGGCTGCGCGAATTTCATCATACCACCAAGCATCTCCACTCATTCTTCCTACAATCGCAGTGCCACACACTTCAGTTGAACTCCTAACAGTGATTACCCGGAGCATTTTACATGCACCCTCTATATCTTCATTGTGATTTAGCGTCTCTCAAGTTGTTCTATCTAGGCGTTCATTTATTTTGTCTGCAAGTTCTATTCGTTTTTCTTGTTCCTGTAAATTCTTTATCTTGACTAGCGCCTGTTTCATCTTTTTGTTTCACTTTCTTCTCCATCCTTGTCCTAAGTTAATACTTGAGACTAAAATATAATGATCCGTTTCACATTCAGAACCTCTCATAACCCTTGCATCTCTTACTAGCTCTCTCAGCCTTTCATCCACGACAGCAGAGTCGATCATACTGTATGTGGCTAACGCCTCTGCTCCAGGTGTACAAGTGTATAATTTTATGCCTAAACCAAGTATTTTTAATAGACAAGCCCTTTTCTAAGCCTAAGCCAATCAATCTCTCTCCGTTTCCGTTTGTGTTTGGATCTTCAAATTTACCAAGCACCCCTTCCGTACCCTCTCGTTGGACTCCAACCCATCCATTTATAACTTCTAGTAAAATTATTCTTTCCCCATGATCGCAAGTGCCTATGGTATCATTTGTAGTGTCAGAAAAGGCGTCTTTAACCTCACACCTTTCACCATTAACTGGAGCGTAACACGCTATGATAAATAGTCTTCTGATTCCCACATTCATTCTAACCCACATTAATCTGGGCGATACAAAGTCATACTCCTTAACATGCTTTTTTGTTCTCTCGTTCAAAATCAGACCGCCTCCTTGACAACCACGTGATTCGATATCTACTCCTGACCATAGAATCTAAACCCTCTAGTATTCAAAACAACCAATCTCCATTCGTTGCCTGAAATGGGACATTCACCTTTACTAGAAGCATGCCTTTCGTCAACCACAGTTTTAATCCATTCCAAGGCTAATCTATTGTTTGTATTGTTTACTGTTTAAAGTATACACCCAACTACCAACTCGATGTGAGATCTATAGGGACAGTACTAGGACAAAATAAATTCATAGTTAGTTAGTGTTGTGTTCACTACTGGATGTGTAGAAGATGTGTTCTTTACAATTGAAGCATGGGTTCAATCTCGTGTCCCTGATAAACCTACTGCAGGGTCTTTAAGATACTGTAAAAATCAGACTTCCCCATGAAATATGTGTTTATTACACCTGCAAATTGGGTTCAATATCCTGCGCTCGAGGATTCCAATTCAAGAAACTTAAAATACTGAATAAACCAGACTTCCTAGAATATGTGTTTTTACATCTGGGCCATGGGTTGGATTTCGAGTCCTCGAGGAACCCTCCCCGGGGAACTTACAGTACGGAAAAAACAGACCTCCTCGAAGAAGATGTGCTTTTTTCACCCGGGCCATGGGTTGAATTTCGTGTCCTCGAGGAGGAAACCTAAAGTACATTAAAAACCAGACTTCCTCGAAGCGACGCTGTGTGTCAACTGATCTGCTAAAAGTAGTATGCCTAGATGAGATATTAAGTACATAGATATGGTTTTTTTTCTACATCACTATGTACGGACTGGGCTGTAGTCGAATGCATGATGTGGGGAACTACATCTTATGGTGAGATCCAAACCACTAGAACTTTGGTAAAAGAATATGAAAAATTTCCAAAGGTACAGGCTCAGAAATCGAACCGCGCACCTCTAACATGAAGGCCGAGCACCTAAACACCTGAGCCACCGAGGCTCCCATCTATTATTACATATAGATACTCTTATTATTATAGATACTATTCCTACTTAATCTTTAGCTACATAAGACAATATCGCCGAGGTGCATTCATAGGAAAATAAACAGGTCATTTTTTTCAGACAATTTACATGCGAACTTATAAATAATAATGAACATTTACCGATAAGAATGATATTTTCTTTAGTGTTTTATTTATGTATGGAGTTTAACGCGTATACTTCAATTTGCAGAGTTTCATGTGTACAGTTTAGCGTTTAGACTTTAGGGTGCAAAGTTGAATGTGTACTCTCTTAAACTGAACCAGTGAAATTGTCATTAGTTGAATCAGTATTTTAAATTATCACTAATGAACGAGTGATTTTCCGACTGGGTGAGCCAGTAAGTGATTCAACTAAAACAGCGTTACTGAATATACCAGTGATGCCAAATGATACCCTGCTTAAAATGCCTGATAGAATCCAGATAAAACCCGTATAGAGTCAGGACTCTATCCGGGCCTATCAAGAATGAACTACGGTTTTTGTACCCGGTTTGTACCCGGGTCTCTCTGCGACATTCACGGAACGCTAGGAAATATACTTATCCGGGTCTCATCCGGTCCTTCCCGGGATCTACTCAGCATACAATTTTATATCCGGGACCTATACGGGGCGTTTGCAAATTTTATCCGGGTCTTATTGGTTCCAGCCGGGATCTAATCAGCATACCCCAGATAACAATGCATGCGGACGCACATGGGCGCATGGCGTGCAAGCACGATGTGTCGTCAACAATGCAAGCACAGTGACAGCACGTTCTGAGGGTAATAAGTAATCCCGCATAGTGCCCGCACACGGTCTGCATGATATGCAGCACAGCGTGCATCTATCATGCTCGTCAGGTACTTAGGGCAAAATGTCGGCATATAGCGTGCGGTGAAGAGTGTGGCACAAAAAGCGCATTATTAATAAAAACATAATATAGCATTTGTGTAAAAATAAAACTCTGATCAAATTCGCTTCATGCTCTAAATTTTTGTTATTTTCCAAGTTTATTTTAAAGCCAAAAAGGCGAAGTAAAAGTGAATAATTATTTTTCTTCAAATTAAATAAACATTTTTTCTTGGGTTTTGGTTCGGAAAATGGTTCACTATTTTTTACTATATTTACTATATTCAGATTTAAAATGATTGAAAAAAAGTTTTTCAAGTGCACATTTTTAATCGTTCTACTTCTGAGATTTAAGTTCTTAAATCTCAGTAGTAGAACGATTAAGAATATGCAACTTGAAAAACAATTGAAAGTAATTAACTGAATGATTCAAAAGTATATTGTTCTTTAAAATCCCTTTGTTTTCTAACAAAAGTGATGAATAAACGTTCTGTGTTGAATAATTTAAATTGTTCGAAATAAAAAAATTTTTTCAGATAAATATATATTTCTCGCTATTACATTATTTAAGAGGTAGCAGGAATAATTTTGTGTATGTCGCTTTTGGAATAAACACCTGTTGCATCATCAGTTGTGAAAGAACAACTTTCAACACAGGAGTCTCTTCTTAAAAACGTCATACAATGTTTCCTGTTACTTATGTTACTTTTAACATCTTGTTTTCAATAATTATAACTCAAAACACGTGCATGCTAGCACGACGCTGGCACGCGCGTTCCGACACGCGTGCGGCGCATATGCGACGCATATGAGGACACATATGTCTGCGCTCTTGCCCTCACATCGTGCTGATCAGTCGACACGCGTGCAAACACCATGCGGGCAAGGTGTGAGCAAATTGTTATCTGGGACAATTTCGTATCCCCGGGCCTATCCGGGACCACTACGGGGCGCTTGGAAATTCTATCCGGGTCTTATTCGGTCCTGGCCGGGCTCTCTTTGACACACAATTTCGTATCCGGGTTTATCCGGGACCACTACGGGGCGCTTAGGAATTCTATCCGGATCTTATCTGGTCCTAGCCGGGCTCTCTTCGGCATACAATTTCGTATCCGGGTCTATCCGGGATCGATACGGGGCACTTGAAAATTCTATCCGGGTCTTATCTGGGTCTATCTGGGATCTAATCGGTACACAATTTCGTATCTGGGCCTATCCAGGACCTGTACGGGGCGCTTGGAAAGATTTATGTGGGTCCTATCCCGTCCTAGATGGGATCTATTCGGTTCAGCAGCTCGAAACAGATGATGTAATGTAATGATAAATTTGCAAGAAAAAAATTAATATATACTATCACTGCACTTAATTTATTGTTGAAATTATACAATTGCATGCACGGTCACTTACAAACATAATCGCATGCTCAAACGCTTTGAAAAATCACACCCGCTGGGAATTCGAAACCTACCTAAACTACCTAAACCTGAGTCTAAACCTAAATATCTACCGCACGCCCTAGCCAATTGAGCCATCGAACCGCTTGGATCTTGTCTACAGAATCTCAGCCAAGCTGTTTCGCTGAAAAGCCAGGGCTAACTGAGAAATATATTTTTTTATTTTACATATTTAATGAACAGGTGCTCTGCTTTTTCCTACAATTTCTCTGCAAACTAGGCCTTACCGAGATTTGCAGGAAAAGGACTCACAAGAAATTTATTGAGAGGAACTGCTTGCAGAAAGAAGCAGACAAAGTCTGCTTCGTTCTGCAAATTCTCTGCAAATTAGATGTAACGGAGATTTGCAGGAAAAAGTACCATGTAGAGAGAAACAAATGCAGGGAAGCTCTGCTTTTTCCTACAATTTCTCTACAAACTAGGTCTTACCAAGATTTGCAGGAAAAGGACTTAGAAGAAATTTATCGAGAGGAACTGCTTGCAGAAAGAAGCAGACAAAGTCTGCTTCGTTCTGCAAATTCTCTGCAAATTAGATGTAACGGAGATTTGAAGGAAAAAGTACAATGGGTTAAAATGGAGTATTTAAAACTGAAACAATATTTGAACGTCTGTAATTTGAAATTGAATAAAAGAGTCTGATAATGAGTTTCTTCATTTTAAATTATTTTAAAATTGAAAATAGTTGATAAAGCTTCAATCGGACGTTTACATTTGTTTAACCACTAAATTCACGGTCGTTTTCCGGTTTTCTGGTTTTATAAAAATCCTGCTCATTTCCCGGTCCAGCGGCTACCACATTTTAAAATTATTAGTTTTAGGGTAAAAAATTCAAAATTCAAAAAGGTCGAAAAAATGAATTTTTCCAAAAATTGTCTTCGTCATTTGTGAACATCAAAGCAGATCAAATTATATATTTGTTCTGACAAATTTTCAATTAGAAGTTTTTTTCCATACTTTACTTTTTATTCATGTTAGTATTTATTTTAATAATTGTTATACTATTTTTAATCAACGCATATATAGCAGATTTTTTATCCATACATTTTTTAAATTTTCTTATGATTTTTGTATGTTTTGTTTTGTGTGATCCTTAATTTGAAAAGCAAATATTTCATAATAAACATTTTTTTCACAAATTCAAAAATGAATCATTTAATTTTCATAATGATACAATTTGCATTTTTTTCTCAAGATAGGGTAAAAGATACAACATTTTTGCATCAAATATTTAGTATTAGGTTGGAATATTTTTGACCACTCTTTCAGTAATTTTGAGAAAAAAGTGTAAACAATAACATTTTCTTGGGTTTATATACCGTCGAATATAATCGATTTTTCTACAAAACTGTGCTGATTTTTTCTTAATTTCTGCCAAGATCTGAACTTTGAACAAATAAGTCGTAATAATTTCAAATTGTGAAATCTTTCATAAATTTAGTGTTCAAGTATAAGAAATTTTTGAATATTTGAAAAGCCGACGCCGATTTTTTTGTAATTTTGCAGATGAAAAGAGGATCCCAGACTATAAAAAAAAATTAATTTTTCGGGCAATCGTTCATATTTAGGGGTGGAAATCACCCCTTATATATTTTTGATACTTTTACTGTTTTAAGAGGTATCATTGTTTTTTCTTTCTTGTTTTTGCACAAAATTGTTCTAATTGATTCTATATTATAATATTATCTTGAGTTTTAAAAATACTTACCCCCTAGAGTATCATATTCAAAAAATCTACCCCTATAGGATGCTTCGCCATATGACACATAGTTTAAGATTTTGGACTTTGTTGCTGCAAACATCTAGTTTTGATAATTAATTCTATTAAGAATTATCAGTCTTATTCGAAATAACTTCTAAATTATGTGCCATCCACCCCTTTAGTATTATCAATAAATAAAAAGTTTAGTTATTAATATGACATTTTTGTAAGTAATGAATTAAAATATTTAGTTTGGACAATCAATAATAATGTGACTAATTATTTGTTAACGATGGCACATGTTCTTATATTAATAAACCCTTGTTATGTGAAAACTACCCCTCAAAAACTTTTTATGTTTTGTTTAGTAGGCGATTTTAATGGCAATACATATATAACAGAACTGTTTAAAGAATTTTTATTTAGGTTCAGGCACGTACATATTTCCATTGAAAATTGTACACACATACACGTACCCTTTCGCACATCGTCGCTCTAACCCTTATTGCTCAAGGCTTTCGACTTACAATATATCTTCTACGAAATAAAAAATAAATGTGTGATATGAAGAGTGTGTTTTAATTTGACCATTTGCAAAATTGCGCATAAAATTCGAATCTAATTCTAATTTTAATCTAAAATTGTTTTAAATAACGAAAGATTAGTTAAAAAGAAACAATATCATTCGATTTTTAAGGCACGAAGTTTTCACAGTAATGATATTCTTCGAAGAAGTGTTTTAGGCACAACCTCTTCTTGCACGATGCACATGTTATTACTGCAACATCACCGCAAATATCACAAAAAGGTTCAATATCTTCCTTGAAACAAAAGTCTACAGGGTTATCAAAATGTGGAGGTCTATTTTCTATATATCCGCTATTATACCAAGAATATTTGAATGCGTTAATGAATCTAGGTGAAGACAATTGATTATTATGTGAGGGACTGTAATTTTATAATGTTATTTCTAATATGCAAGTTAATATCAGACCTCAAAAGAATAGAAATGTCAGAGATTTTTCGTACGAAATTCTTCCAGATCCTAAACCCAAACACATCCAAGGGCTGAATTTTCCCAGTTGTGCCTTTTGGAATAGTTTTCAGTAAAAGGGTTTTACCTTCCGCTATAGCAGTTTGCACGGTTTGTTCACACTGGCCACTCCATGAATCTAACAATAACACAGAATTTTCTCCTACGTTAGGGAAAAATACATCTTGAAGCCACATTTGCAGTAATTCTGAAGAAAGTCTACCGGATTTAGAGGCTTGCAAATAAATATTGTTTGCCTGAAAAAGCCCTTGGCTTACTCTTGGTCCAAATTCTCCGGATGGTTCCTTTAAAACTACAAAAAGGGGTGAAAGTAATCTTCCATCGGCAGATATGGTTGGCTGAATCGTATAGCTATGCGTGGTGGAGGAAACCGATTGAACAACATTTTCCACAGTTTTTGTTCCTTTAAAGCTCAAAGTTCTTCCA
>CAKNYM010034391.1:0-11955 GCA_932195095.1 Andricus curvator
AAATTTCAACTATTTTTTAAAAGTTCGTCTTCTTTGGTAGAATTTAATTGCTTTTGATTTAAAAGAAAAATATTTTTGTTAAAATATCAACTATTACATTTTTCGTTGAAAATTCATCTTTTTGGCTGACAATTCTGGCACTTGGTTAAAAGTTGAACTTTGTTAAAAATTAATTTTTTTGGTTGTAGGTTGAAGATTCTATTTGAAACATCATATCTTTGATTAAAAATGTATTTTGTCTGAATTAAAAATTTACCTACATTATTAAAAATTCAATTTTTTAAATTGAAAATTCACCTCTGCTTGAAAATTTAACTATTTTTTAAAATTCATTTTTCTTTTTTGATTGATACTTCATTTCCTTAACTATATATCTAAATTGAGAAAGTAATGAAAAGGAAGTGGATATGGATACCATTTAATTAAAAATGGTAAAACCACCCTGTTAATCCTTTCTCGAACTTCCTTCCTTCAAAACAGGATGCTCGAGTTGACGATTCATCCGCTGATCGGCAGGATGATCTTTTGTCAGGACCTTTTTTCACATCAACGATCAAACCAGGTATCGGCAGTTTAGTTTTCCCCCATTCCCACAAGGTGGGAGTTTGAAATACAGAATATAAAATACAGCAAGAATATCGAATAGGATAGGCCATAGGCCATAGGGATAGGGATAAGGATGTATGTGGCAAGGTGCTACAGAAAGAGCAGCATCAAGGAGGTGATTTTTAAGTCCCACCTGTCCAGCTCTCCCACGCTCCCGAGGGATCCTATGATGCTAAGAGCTAAGCTGGAAGCTAGAATGGAAAATCGATCCATCTCTCTTTCTTATTCATCCTCTTCCCAAAAGGAAACCAACCACCTTCTTGTATTTCAACCGAGAGGGTTCAATCGAATTTCCATCTTTTTAATCAGTCGAGATTTATTTTATATCATATCATGTCTTATACAGGAGACCCCTGGTGGAAACATTTTTACAAAAATGTACAGAAAAGTAAAGCTATTTTCACAGGAATATACAAATAAATAGAATACATTAGAACCAAAATTACAGAAAAGTACAACTTTTTTCTATTATTGAGACGAATTTTGTATTTTTTTTTTGTACATTGTTGTATTTTATTGTAGTTCTAATTTTCTACAAGAATTTACAACTACAAGAATATACAGGAATTTACAGTTTTTGCAGCCAAAAACTTTTTCTTTTTCGACCTAAGATGACAAATATTGAGAATATTGCAATGAGATAATTTTAAATTAGGATGTTTCCATGATCGCCATTACAAAAAAGCTTTTATGTTTGAACTTTAAAGGAATGGTAGAATAAGGTAAAGGTACCTATCATGAGACAAATTTTGAGGGGGTTTCAAGAGTTTCATTAATTTTTGAACGATAGTAGAATATATTTTCAAAATGTTTATATCAATGAATGCGCTTATCTTTTCTGAATGCGAAACGCCTATTAAAAGTTTAATTTAGTGTGAGCAAAGTTATCATATTTATGAAAAAGCGGAACGACCTTTATGAACCTATTGTGAAACAACTTTTGGACTCTTGTACCGGTGTTCCATAATGCATGTCCCTATTATGGAACAGCAAAGAAATGTGATTTTTTAAATAATAATATGGCTTATTTTATATTATTTTTTATATTAGATCGAACTAAATAGCACAATGAACTTTTATTTCAATTGTTCATAAAGATAAATAAATTAAATACAAGTTTTCGTTAAAATTAGCAAACCTAACATATAAAGGGTAGTTTTCGTGAATGAAGTGAATCATATTTTATTTTTGCTGAAAAATGTTTGTTATAGGGAATGCATTTTTATTTAGGCGAATGAAAAAGAAGAAAAAACCATAAAGGATGAAGTGAAAACTTAAGAAACTTAGTCAAAGTGAAGTGTAAATGAAATATTAGGCTAAGTATCCTTCTCATTTTTTTTTTCTTTTATTGTACCTAATAATAACTTCCTGGGATTTATTGAATATTCGTTCTTTTTCGTAGAAAATTTATCTTCTTGGTTGAAAATCCATATTTTTCTTTGAAAATTCAACAGTTTGTTTAAAATTCGTTTACTCTGTTGACTGAAAAGTATTTTTTAATTGAAAACTCAACTATTCTTGAAAATCGGTCTTTTTTCGTTCAAGATTCATCATTTTAACTGCAAATTCATCTCTGATTGAAAATTTAACGACCTTGTTGAAAATCAATTTTTCTAACTGAAAATTTATATTCCAGTTGAAAATTTAACTATTTTGTTGAATATTCGGTTTTTGTTGTTATAAATTAGTTTTTTAAACAGAAAATGTAACTATTCTATTTTTGGTTAATAATGTATCTTTTTTGGGCGAAAATTTGACTGTTTGATTGATAATTGATCTTTTTTATTTGAAAATTGAAATATTTGGTGAAAATTTTTTGCAACTTTTTGGTATAAAATTCAACTATTCCAGTTGAAGATTCATAATTTTAGTTGAAAATTCATCACATTGGTTGAAAATTGAACTGTTTCATTCAAAATCCGTTTTTTTTTTTTGTTAAAAATTAATTTGTTTAACTTAACGTTCAACTATTCTATTTTTTGTTGAAAATTCTTCTCTATTTTTGTTCTTGTAAAATTCAACTACTGGTTAAAAATTTATCATTTCCAGTTGCAAATTCAACAACTTGGTTGCTAATTCATATATTGCGTTGAAAATTTGTATTTTTTTGTAGAAAATTAATCTTCATGGTCGAAAATTCAACCATTTCAGTCAAAGATTTATCATTTTAATTGCAAATTTATCTGTTGTGTTTCAAATTCAATTATGCCAGTTGAAGATTCATAATTTTATTTGGAAATTGATCACTTTGGTTGAAAATGTATATTTTTCCTTGAAAATTCAATAGTTTGTTTTAAATTTGTTTTCTGTGTTGACTGAAAAGTATTTTTTAATTGAAAACTCAACTTTTCTCGAAAATTTGTCTTTTTTGGTAGAAGTTGACTGTTTTTTAATCAAAATTAACATCTTTTTTGGTTGAAATTTCCATTATATTACATTGTTCGTTGAATTTTTATCTTTTTTAGTTGAAAATTCAACTCCTTCGGTTAAAATTGTAACTATTTTGTTTAAAATTAATTCTTTTCATTGAAGATTCATCATTTTAATTGAAAATTCATCTCTGATTGAAAATTTAACGACTTTGTTGAATATTAATTTTTATAACTGAAAATTCAACTATTCCAGTTGAAAATTCTACTATTTTGTTGAAAATTCGTTTTTTTTTTGTTAGAAATTAATTTTTTTAAACAGAAAATTCAACTGTTCTATTTTTGGTTATTAATGTATCTTTTTTTGGATGAAAATGTAACTGTTTAATTGATAATTGATCTTTTTTATTTAAAAATTGAAATATTTGGTGAAATTTTTCTGTATTTTTTGGTAGAAAATTCAACTATTCCAGTTGAAGATTCATCATTTTAGTTGAAAATTCATCACATTGGTTAAAAATTGAACTGTTTGGTTGAAAATCCATTATTTTTTGGTAAAAATTAATTTTTTAACTTAACGTTTAACTATTCCAAATTTTGTTGAAAATTGTTCTCTATTTTTTTTTGTAAAATTAAACTATTGGTTAAAAATGTATCATTTTTAGTTCCAAATTCAACGACTTGGTTGCGAATTCATATATTGTGTTGAAAATTTGTATTTTTTTGTAGAAAATTAATTTTCATGGTTGAATATTCATCTTTTTGGTTGAAAATTCAACCATTTCAGTTGAAGATTCATCATTTTAGTTGAAAATTTACCTGTTTGGTTTAAAATTCAATTATTCCAGTTGAAGATTCATCATTTTATTTCAAAATTTCTCAATTCGATTGAAAATTAAACTATCCTATCTTTGAAAGTTGGTATTCGTCGTTTAGTTACCGTTACTGTTACTTAGTTAACCAAAGGCGCTCTCATCGACCATGGGCGATCTGTGTTTATTTGAACTCGAGATGTTTGTTTTCATAAGAAGCTTAGTGGAAGTATATGCATTTATACTTCGGTATATATCGATTCCTTTCACGCATTTTTTAAAAAGAAGGCTTTTAATTAACATTTTTAATATTTTATTCGTATTTTGAAAGATTCATTTTCGATTTAACGCTTTTGTCATAGTTCATTTATATTTCAAAATATTTGAAACTTTCGAAATTTTGAGTACCATTTATTTTTTTATTGTGTTTGGATTTTTTATGATAAATTTTGTTAATTTTTTATTTAAAAACCAACTTTACATTTTTGTTTAACTTTTCAGAAGGACCTTGGCCTTTTTTCAACGAATAGGATAAATTAGTTTAGGGTATCAAGAAAGAATGTATTTCCAATAATTCGTTTCTACGATAGCTTGCAAATATATAATAATTATTAATTATTTTAACAATTTTCATAAACATATTTAGAGTTTGGCTATTTTTCAAGGAATAGGTACAGTTTGTTTACAAAGACAACTACGAATGTCTTTCTGATGACACTTTTCTATGTTGCTTCGTAAATTTACAATAATTATTAATAATTCAAACAATTTGCATGAACAACTTCAGAGTTTGGCTATTTTTCAACGAATAAATTAAATTTCGGTTACAATATTCACTAAGAATATCCTTCCGATGACTCTGTTCTATGAAGCTTTTCAAATTTACAATAATTATTAATTATGTAAACAGTCTTCATAAAAATATTTAGGGTTTGGGTATTTTTTAAGGAATAGGCACAATTTTTTTACGGAGTCAACTGAGAATATCTTTCCGATAACTCTTTTCTATGTTGCTTTATAAATTTATAAGAATTATTGATTATTTAAACAATTTTGATTGAAAAATTAAGAGTTTGGCTATTTCTCAACGAATAGGCTCAATTTTGTACAGAATTAAGTAAGAATATCTTTCTGATGACTATTTTCTATGTTGCTTATGTAAATTCACAAGAACGATTAATTTTTTTAACAATTTCTATAAACGAATAAGCTCAATTTGTTTACGGAATCAACTAAGAATGTCTTTCCGATGACTCTTTTCTATGTTGCTTTGTAAATTTACAAGAATTAATAATAATTTAAACAATTTTGATACAGAAATTTAAAGTTTGGCTATTTTTTAACAAATATGCTAAATTTGTTTACACAATTAGCTGAGAATGTCTTTCCAATTACTTTTTTGTATGATGATTTGCAAATTTTCAAAAATTATTAATCATTCAAACAATTTTCATAAACAAATTAAGAGCCCGGTCATTTTTCAACGAATTGGATCAATTAGTTTAGGGAATAAAGAAAGAATGTATTCCCAATAAATCTTTTCTACGATACTTGGAAAATATACAATAATTATTAATTATTTTAAAAATTTTCCTAAAAATATTCAGAGTTTGTCTATTTTTTAAGGAATCGGCAGAATTTGTTTACGGAATCAACTAGGAATGTCTTTTCGATGACTATTTTATATGCTGCTTTGTAAATTTACAAGAATTATTAATAGTAATATCATTATTTTTAACGAATTGGCTCAATTTGTTTACAGAACCGAAAAGAATGTATTAAAAATAAGTCTTTCCTATGTTACTTTGCAAATTTACAATAATTGTTAATTATTTTAACAATTTTCATAAACATATTCAGAGCTTGTCTGTTTTTCAACAAATAGGCTCACTTTGTTTACGAATTCAACTAAGAATATCTTTCCGATGACTGTTTTATATTTTGCTTTGTAAATTTACAATAATTTTCAATTATTTAAACAATTTTAATTAAAAAACTGAGAGTTTGGCTATTTTTTCACGAACAGGCTCCATTTTTTATAGAATTAAGTAAGAATAGCTTTCCAATTACTTTTTGCTAGAATGCTCTGAAAATTTCTAAGAATGAATAATTATTTAAACAATTTTGATCAACAAATCAAGAGTTTGGCTTTTTTTAAGAATAGGCTCAATTTGTTTACGAAATCAATAAAGAATGTTTTTTCAAATAGCTCTTTCTTATGATACTTTGAAAATTTACAATAATTATTAATTATTTAAACAATTTTCATAAACACATTCAGAACAATTTATTTGCGGAATCAACTAAGATTGTCTTTCCGATGAATTTTCACTATGTTTTGTAAATGTACAAGAATTATTAATTATTTAAACAATTTCGATTGAAAAATTTAGAGTCTGGCTATTTTTCAACGTATATGCTCCATTTTTTACAGAATTATTTATTCTGCATCGTGAGAGGGTATCCATGCGAAGCCATGTATAAATCAAAATTATTGAAGTAAAAATCAATTTTATGGTATTTTATTGAAATTCATTTCCAAATAAAATAAATGAATGGAAACAAATTGGTCGCGCGCGGAGCGCGCGTATGAGGCTCTAGTTTTGTTAAAAATCCGTTTTTTTTAATTAATTTTTTTACTCAAAGTTTAAGTATTATATAATAATAACATAACATAAGCTATATTAATATAATAAAAACACATTTTATTGCGAACGTTCCTCTGTTCCATAAATAGGAGCAAGCGTTGAAAACATGTGAGTCGATATGAAACACCCATGTTTCTCCGTTCCATAAATACGGACCGTCTTGAAAAAGTTGTACGTATTATGAAACAACTAATTAATAAATAAAGTTGTTTGCAAATGAAGAAAAAGCGTAGTAATCTCAAATCTATGCACCTTAAGCTGTCATTTAATCTATTACACATGTGAAATAATCAAAATTTGTGAATACACGAGGTAAAAAAAATTGTACGTATCAAGCCTTCTGACTCGGATAAATAGCAGTCAATTTTCCCAAGTTTGGAGGTTACATAATTAAAATTATTTTTCAGTGTTTAAAACTTTAGAATCATGCTTGTTTTTTATATAGATGAAAAGCCTAACTTTTATAATTATTAATATTATAATTTGTACTCAAAAATATACTTCTAAATTATTTATAAATCGAATTATTTGTCAAACTGTTTCATAATTGGGACATGATTCATGATAGGTACCTTTACCTTATTAAAAGACAATAATGAATAATCGGTACTAAAAAAAAACCTTACGTTTGAAATTTTTTTTCTTCAAATATATAGCAATCGAATGGATACCATATATGTCATCTGAAATTATGTCATTGCAATATTCTCAATATTTGTTATCCTAGGTCGAAGAAGAACAACAAATATTCTCTTGGAAGTTTGTTAAAAAAAATCTTTTTCAAATTTTCCAGAAATCTAATAATAATTTTATTAGTGTAAAGAAGATTTTTTTCTTGGAATTAGGGTCGATAATGTTTATTTGTTTTGTGTTCTACAATTAATTTTTGAAAAATTATCTATTTTTAAGTAAATTAAAGTTAGATTTTCTATGTTTCATCCCGGACTGACTCACTGGACTCGTCAGTAAGGTTATGTGAATCAGTCCTACCTTATACATTTTAATTGATCTAAATTCATTATAATGTATATTTTTCAAAAAAAAAAAAAAAAAAAAAAAAATTTCGTTTATAATTTTGTACATTTGATCAATTTTGCAGTCAATAATATAGTGCATTTCAACCACGGATAGGGATTGAAACTTAATATAATTGATATAAATTTTGATTTGATTTTTCAAAAAACACAACAAATTTTTTTTTTTTTTTTAGAAAACTGTTATTCGGACCACGGATAGGGGCCAGAACTTTAATTAAAAGATCATCAATTACCAAGTTGAAGATAAATTATTACTATTTTATTGAGTTTATTAGTGAACCAAAAAACGAAACATTAATTTATACATTAAAATTTGTTTTGAAATTTTCTTAGAAATTCTCTTAAAAGTTTGTTGAAAAAAAATTATTTTCAAATTTTCCAGGAATCTAATAATAATTTTATTATCTTGAAACTCAAATTTTTCCTACAATTTTTTCAAAATCCTGCAAAAGTCAAAAAATTACATTAAAATCATTCAGATTCTTTTTTGAAATTTTTGGAAATCTTGAATATTCTCTTCAAATTAATTTTTCGAAATAAAAAATCATTTTAAATTTTTCCAACCAAACTTAATAAGATTTTTTATTTTTTAACTTTTAAAGATCCTTAAAAAGCTTCAAAATTTCATTTCATAATCTTCAAAAATCTAAATTCAGTTTTTTATTTTTTGAAATCTTTAGCAGTTTTAAATTAAGTTTGGATTTTCTCAAAACATATCAAAATTATATCATTTCAAACAATTTTAAGCTAGAAACATTAATTTATACATTAAAATTTGTTTTGAAATCTTTTTAAATATTCTCTTAAAAGTTAAAAAAAAATCATTTTCAAATTTTTCAGGAATCTAATAATAATTTTATAATCTTGCAACTCGAATTTTTTCTACAATTTTTTGAAAATCCTGCAAAATTCAAAAAATTACCTTAGAATCATTCTCATTCTTTTCTGAAAATTTTTTAAATCTCATTGAATATTGTTTCAAAAGATTTAAAAAGATTTCACAAAAATTTCCAAAGATTTTAAAAAATTTCACAAAGATTTCATACATTTCATAAAGATTGCATACATTTCAAAGATTTCCAGAAAATTTTGAAAACTTCAAAAGATTTTTAAAAAAGGAAAAAAACTTAAAATGCTTTCCATAATTTGTGAAATTATTTCAGAAATATTTCCAAATAATTCACAAAGATTTCCGAAGATTGAGAAAAATTTCAATGATTTCAGAAGATTTAAAAAAATTGCCTTGAAATCATTCAGATTCTTTTTTGAAAATTTTGGAAATCTTATTAAATATTCTTTTTA
Organism: Andricus curvator; assembly: GCA_932195095.1. Classification (NCBI taxonomy): domain Eukaryota; kingdom Metazoa; phylum Arthropoda; class Insecta; order Hymenoptera; family Cynipidae; genus Andricus; species Andricus curvator. Next base: position 8,775 of record CAKNYM010034391.1, read on the forward strand.
AATTAATTTTTCAAACAAAAAAATGTTGTTAGTTTTTCAAGTAATTTTGATACAAATATTTTATTTATTAAAAACCTTTCAAAATGCTTAAAAAGCTTATAAATTTTGTGTTGAACATCTTCAAAAATCTACATTGTGTTTTAAATGTTTTGAAATCTTTGACCGTTTTAAATTAATTTTGAATATTTTCAAAACTTCTAAATATATTTTAAACTTACTCGATTATTTTCCAAATTAATAATTGTTCCGTTGTCATTTATTATTCAAAATTCTTAAAAAAATCTTTTTGAATATTCTCTTAAAATTAATTTTTCAAAATAAAAAATCATTTCAACTTTTCCAGCAAACTTAAGAAATTTTTTTAATTTTCTTATAATCTTTAAAGATCCTTAAAAAGCTTTAAAATTTTATTTCATAATCTTCTTAAATCTAAATTTAGTTATTCATTTTTTGAAATCTTTTCTAGTTTTAAATGAAGTTTGGATCTTCTTAAAACATATCAAAATTATATCATTTTAAACAATTTTAAGCTAGAAACATTAATTTATACATTAAAATTTGTTTTAAAATCTTTTGAAATATTCTCTTAAAAGTTTAAAAAAAATCATTTTCAAATTCATTTTCAAATTTCATCATTTCAAATTCAAAAAATGATTTTTATCCAAAAAAATTAATTTTTTTTTTAAAGTCATGAATTTTCTACAAAAAAAAATGTCAACCAAATAGTTGAACTTTCCAAAAAATGTAATTGAATTTCCATCCCAAAAATACAACAGTTGAATTAAAAAATGACTTTTTCGAAAAATTATTACATTTTCTACAAATTATATCAATTTTTAGTCAAATAATTTAATTTTCAACCAATTACATGACATTTGTAACCCAAAAATATGACCTTTAAAAAAAAAAATATTTTTTACAAAAAAGACGAATTTTTAAAAAAATTCGTGAATTTTCTACAAAAAAAGTTAATTTTCAATCAAATAGTTGAACATTCCAACAAAATAATTGAATTTTTACCCCCAAAAATACGAATTTTCAACAAAACAGTTGAATTAAAAAAATGACTTTTTCAAACAATTGTTAAATTTTTTACAAATTATATTAATTTTCAGTCAAATAATTGAATTTTTATACAAATGCATGAATTTTCAAACAAGAAGATTTTTTTTGGCAGAAAAAGACGATTTTTCAACTAAATACATAAAGTTTCAAGCAATAGTGGAATTTTGAAACCAAAATTAAAATCTTGAAAAAACTTTGTTCTTTTATTAAAACTTCATTTTTCAACTGAAAACTTAACTATTTCAGTTGAAGATTCATAATTTTAGTTGAAAATTCATCTCTTTGGTTGAAACTTTAATTTTTTTGTCAAAAATGCCTTCCTTTAAACAAACAAATTAATTTTTGACAAAAAAGACGAATTTAAAAAAAGTCGTGAATTTTCTACAAAAAAAGTTAATTGCCAACCAAATAGTCGAACTTTCCAACAAAGCAATTGAATTTTTATCCCAAAAATGCGAATTTTCAACAAAACAGTTGAAATAAAAAAAATGAATTTTTCGAAAAATTATTAAATTTTCTACAAATTATATCAATCTTTAGTCAAATAATCTAATTTTTAACCAAATACATGAATTTATAACCCAAAAATATGAACTGTGAACCAAAAAAATGATTTTTTTTACAAAAAAGACGGATTTAAAAAAAAATAGACGAATTTAAAAAAAAAAACTATTTCCCTATTATTCCCCTATTTTTGTGAAAAATCACCATATTTCCCCTGTTTTGAGAAAATTTTGATAATTTTTGGAGGGTCCAAAAAAAAACAAGGATTCAAGGAAGACATTCTTCAAGTATGACTTGGTACCACTTGTTATAAAGGAAAACAAGGATTCAAAGAAGAGATTCTTTAAGAGTGACTTGGTACCACTTGGTACCTTTTAAGAAAAATATTTTTAGACCTCCACTGGAAATTTTGAGACAAGATGAATCATTCAGATTTAAGAAATTGAGTCTGGTCTCGAGATGACGAGGTGCCAGCTTATTACCATGAAAATAACGGTACTGTATTTGGTCATCCATTGGGATGCTGATGGATGGAATGGAATTCAATCCGAATAAATAGAGTATTTGATATCAAATTATAGATCAATTTCCTCTATCATTTTGCAAAACTTTTTATCAATTTTGCTTTCAGCGAGTCTATAAAAAAATATGTGTATAAAGTAAAATTTAATATAGAATAATATTTATAATGTTTATATAAAATTAAAAACTAGAAACACTACCCGAATCGGGTAGTGTCACGCCTACCCTGAAAGGGAAATGGCTTAATGGTATAATGGTATACAAAAACAGTATAATCTTCAAAACTGAATATTTTTCAATTTGAAATCTTCAAAATTGAATATTTTTCAATTTGAAATCTTCAAAATTGAATATTTTTCAATTTGAAATCTTCAAAATTATGAACTATTTGAAAAAAAAACGATCCAAAATTGCATCGATTTCTATTAAACACATTAAGTCGACGCCTCCATTCCATACCGCTCCATATCGCGTTTAGGCGGAGTACAGCTCTCCATCGCGTTTGATCGCTGTAAAGCTCCATGTCCTATTTTTATACACGAAACATGGAGAGCTGTACACCGCCTAAACGAGACGTGGAGCGGTATATAATGGAGGCGTCGAAATATTAAAGAATCTTCGATTGCAAATCTTAAGTATTAAAGAACTTTCCGATGTATACCATTAAGCCATTTCCCTTTCAGGGTAGGCGTGACACTTCCCGATTCGGGTAGTGTTTCTAGGTGGATAGTTTCTTGTAGTAAATAACTACAAGTGTGGGCTCACCACACCCACGACGGGCCAACAGCACGAAGTATTCTCTAATGGTCACCCATCCAAGTACTAACCGCGCCCAACGCTGCTTAACTTCAGTGATCGGACGAGAACTGGTTTTTTCAGCGTGGTATGGCCGTTGTAATGTAAATCTTTAAAATTAAATAGAGTTTAATTTTAATTCTTCAAAATTGAATAATTTTTATTCGGAAATCTTCAAAATTATGAACTATTGGAAAAAAAAGATTTAAAATTGCATCGATTTCTATTAAATACATTAAAATTACGCCTCCATTCCATACCGCTCCATATCGCGTTTAGGCGGTGTACAGCTCTC
>CAKNYM010034392.1:0-16612 GCA_932195095.1 Andricus curvator
TGTAGGTAACTCATTAAATTCTTTTAATTGTTAGTAGAAAAACTTATACAATCTTTTTAAATGTCTTGCAGCATAACAATTTTGAATTTATAAATAAGTTTGATTTGAAATTCTCCAAAATTTCTAGTTTTAAATATTTTAAATACTCAATTTTGAATATTTCAAATAATTTAGTTTGCAATGCCTAATCTTAAAATGTTTGAATTTTAAAGGTTTCAAATTTTTTATTTTATAGTATTAGATTGTTCAGAAGGCTTTATGCAATCAAAAAGTTAAATAAATTAACAATAATTGACAGAAATGGACTTGGAGATTTAACTATTTAAAAACTGTTACAGATTAAACTATTTTTAAATTTAAACATTAGAAAATGTAGTATTTACATGTGAAATAGCTCAAAATTGTATTAAATACATGCAGGAATCATCGCAACAACTGGTTTTCCTTCCCCAAGAACAGACATGGCAAATTAAATGAATTTTTAGAAAATACTTACATTTTCCACTAAAAATATCAATTTTTTACAAAAAAAAATGAAATAGTTAAACTTTTAGTTGAAAAAATTAATTTTCAACAAAAAAAACGGATTTTCAACAAAAAAGTTGAATTTTCAACCAAAGTGATGAATTTTCAAATAAAATTACGAATCTTCAACTGAATAGTTAAATTAAAAAAAAAAGTTTCAACTAAAATTATGAATATTTAACTGGAACACTTGAATTTTCAACCAAAAAGATGAATTTTGAAACCAGAAGATTAATTTTCAAATAAAAATAATTATTCTGTATAAAAAATACAATTTTTCAACAAAATAGTTGAATTGTTGATTAAAGAAGACAAATTTCCAACCAAATAGTTGAATTTTGAACCAAAAAAATAATAATTTATAACCGAAAATGGAATAGTAACATTTTTAGTTAAAAAAAATTAATTTTAAACCAAACATAAGAGTTTTCAACTAAAACAATGAATATTCAACTGAAACAGTTGAATTTTAAAGCAAAAAAATTAATTTTTACTAAAAAATATAAATTGTCAACCAAAACTTAAATAATTAAATTTCAATTTAAAAAAATTAATGTTTAACCAAACAAACGAAGTGATGAATTTTCAAATAAAATTGTAAATATTTAACTGAAATAGTTTAATTTTAAACCAGGTAGATGAATTTTTTACTGAAATGATGAATCTTTAACTAGAATAATTGAATTTTGGACCAAGAAGATGAATTTCTACCAAAAGACGAATTTCCAACTAAAAAAGATCATTTTTCTACCAAAAATTGAATAAATAAATTTTTAGGCAAAAAAAAAGTTCAAATAAGAGAAGTATTTTTAACTAAAATTATGGAATATTCAACTGGAATAATAGTTACATTTTCATTTAAAAAAATATATAATTTTCAACCAAAAAACATTCAAAGAAAAAGAATAGTTGAATTTTATGCCAAAAAGATGAATTTTCAGTCATAAAGATTATTTTTTTTACAAAAAAGTCAAATTTTCCGAAAAGTACATAAATTTCCAAACAAGTCGTTTCATTTTTAAATGCAAAATATCGATTTTCAAAGAAATAGTTGAAGTTTCACCAAAAAAAGATGAATTTTAAATTAAAATGATGAATCTTCCAAGTGAGAGTGATAGTGGGACAGAGGGTGATGAATTAACAAGTAAAAATGCTAATACCTATCCGTAGGATATTAGAAGATGAGAAAGAATATGAATAGCTTTACTCTCAGTTAATTTTAATTGTTCTGTACCTAAAATACTTTAAGTAATTTATTTTATAAATTACACGTTTTTTATACAAAATTATAGACAATGAAATGAATAATTTGATGAAAAAACTTCACCACATTGGCAAATTTGTTGATAACAGCACTCTCAGCTCGCGGAAATTATTACAAAACATTTATTCAATTTTTTTGATGAGCATATTGCTTAAAATGTGTTGTCTCGAAAAAAGTAAATAAACGTTTTCAAATAATTCCCGCGAGACGAAAGTGCTGCCATCAAATTGCCACTTCATAACCTCGAAATCCTACTACCGATTGGCCCGATTGGGAACGATTGGGAACGATTGGGAACGATTGAAACTTTGCAACACTCAATCGTTCCCAATCGTGCACATACGATTAAGAAACACGATTAGAAACAATTCAAATTTCGTTCTATCGTTCTGAATTGTTTTCAATTAATTATTTCTAGAAGGGTTGTAACATTAAAATTTGAAACATTTTTTACAAGCTCTCAGGGTCAAAATACTAAGCGCTTGACTTCTATAACCGGTTATTGTAGACAGCCCCTGAGTTGTGCAAACATGCACAGTTTGTGTCTAATGCGAATCAATATGATATTTTTGGAGGAAATTGGGCGATACATATTATGGATATCTTGCATGCTTGTATAATCTGCCCGTTTATACAGAGAGCTTGTATATTGTCTACTACTTTCGGAGTAAATTTTCCACCCACCCAACCTTTTGGAAATTTACCCACTCCTTTGGGTAGGGGCCCCTAGTTTTCGTATACGGTGAGTTCGCCCCTGAATGAATCAATGTGGGTCATAGTGGGCGCTTCATAACCGGCAGACTTGAGTTATAACGGATCGTAGTTTTTCCTTTTCCCGCGAGGGTCGCGCAAAAGAAATTCCGAGCACGATAACTGCTTTACCTGCTCCCTGCTTCGCTTAATAGTATGTTAGAACACTGTACCACAAAAAGTAATTTTCCTTATTTTCATTGTTACATGAAAAATAGATTTTTTTTCGAAAATATCGATCTGTACCGAGAGTCTGTATACCCTTTAGATTATTTATACAAAAAATCAGACAAAATGGCTTCGCCGTTTGGCCTGAATCCATTTTCTACGATTTACACTCGATTTCCAGGGCCCTTATCCCTCTAAACTCTCAAAAGGGACTAGAGAACGATCCGTCACGGTTCACGATTTCTCGCACACTGTCTTTGCATAATCGCTTTCGTATCATACACCTATTCGGCATACCGACATACTCACAGAACATAATTAAACGAGTTTCGAAACTTTTCGTAAACATATCGGCCGCCTCGAGTGTAATAACAGCTCGACAAACATTAAAGTTTAATTTTTATCTTGTAGCAAAATAAATGCCGCCCGCCGTGTAAGCTAGAAAAAATTGAAAAAAAGAATACACGGAAAAAATTTATCCGTAAAAAAGTCACGAACTAGTAGCTAGGTCTCGGATATGAGAAAAATTCATCAGATATTTATGTATTTTCGTAAATAACCTGCGAACTTTGAGAAAGATTGACGAACTCGATGTGAAAATTCTAAAACTGTTCATCACTTTTTTTTACGTAAATAATTACAAAAATATTACGAGTGATTGGGAAAAGATTCTCAGAGCACTCACGAGCTTGCCCGACAAATCTGGGAACTGGAAACTAAGTCTCCCTGTACGTGGCCCACGCACACACGCGCGGTGCGTGTGTGCGCTCGTATGTGTGCCTCGAGCTCGTCGGATGAGTGGCTAGAAGTTTTATAATACCTATTTTGTTTGGCCTCGATGGCTGCGCGTGTTTACGCACTCCTGGTTTTATGTTTAGAAACTGGTGAGTCAGCAGTGTTTGAGGTTCGAATCTTCTGAGTTGCGAATTTATAAATTAATATAAAATTAAATCGCAAAAATAAAATTTTTCCTCTTTTTATTTCAGTCTGAAATTTTCAGGAACTGTTCGTAGGAAATTCGAACTGTTCGTAAGAAACTTCGAAATTTATCCATATGTTTCTCATAGAAATAAGGATTTAATGTTTCATTTTTTTATCTCGTATCCGATACCTAGCTACAAGTTCGTGACTTCTTCACGGATAAATTTTTTCCGTGTAGAAAGTAATAAGTACTAAAATAATTTGCTATTGGTCTTAGCCGCCCGCCATGATCCATTAATACATTAGCGATGCAAATAAATTAACAAAGAGAAGAATTGCTGATTTTATATGGTATCCTTAAATATAACTTAATATTAAACTTTAGATCTCGCTTTTCTCTTTCAATTTTACAGGTAAGAGGCAGATTTGAGTAATCTGTCGATCATAATCAGAACGGGCAGTTTTTACTCGAACTGAACGAACTAAATCGTCCTTTCCTTTGTAACATTCAATAATTCTACCCAATAACCATCGACATGGCAGTAGTGAATCATGCTTGATAAGAACAATATCACCGATCATGAGATTTAGTGTTTTACTGAACCACTTGTAGCGTTTTTGCAAAAATTGCATGTAATCAATACCCCATATTCTCCAGTAAATTTCAGAAATTTCGAACCCTACCTAAACTACCTAAACCTGAGTCTTAACCTAAGTATCTGCCATCGAATATCTTGAATCTTGTCGACAAAATTTCAGCAAAGCTGTTTCGCCAGGGCTAACTGAGGAATATTTTTTTTTGTTTTACACATTTGATGAATAGGTGGATTTAAAAAGGCCTAATTTGAAAATTTTAATTTTAATCTTTTGAACTTAAATTCTAATATTTAAATGTTCAACTAAATTATTAAATTAATTTGTGATTTCTGATCAAATTGTAAAGCTCCAAAATTTTAAAGTAGTAAAAAAAAAGCATCTAATACAAATAATTTATTTGAAAATTCAAGTTAAAAAAATAATTCCACATAAAAAACGCTTGAACCTGAAATACTGTATCTTTAAAGTTGAATGTGAACATTAAGGTGGTCCAAAAATGCATTGCAAAATTTTTTTTACTCTAGTGGACAAGACCCCCCCCCCCCCCCAACAAGTTTCCAGTTCTGGACAATAACTTTTTAAACAATTTTTAATTGTTCAAGTGTTAGTAACAGTTGGTCATTGTTTGGAGTAGTAAATTAAAAAAAACATGTGATTATTTAAACAAATAATTATTGTTTATTTCCAAAATTTCTTAAAATCGAGCCACAGTAGTCCACTTTTTTCTCTAGTTGGTATCCTATGATACTTATTGTTGAATACTTACTATCTAGTCGTAAAATCAATATACCGACTGAACACTGTTTTATCGACAGATGAAAGTATTAGTCCGCCACTATAGGCGTTTGTATTATTATTATTATTATTATTGTAGTTTAGGATTGTAACCTTCTTGCCTTCTTAAAAATACACGAGTATGTATTACAGTATCAAAATCAGCATTTATACATTATTTAACGAACATTCAAGGGGGCACCTTTGTAGTTTTCTCCTTTACATTAAAAGAGTCATTCACGATTAAACACTTACATGACTTTGATACATTTCTTCAAATGTTTACCAAATTTCTATTTTATTGAATAATTTGTATGTGCTTAATCAGTTTTTATGCAAAACCTTTTAAAAAAATAATATAAAATGGAACACATATAATAGTATATAAAGAGTGTCAAAAAAGATGTAAACTATCCGTATGCAACTTGAAGGAAATTTTAAATTAAACAGTAAATAATTGTTTAAGCAATGACATAAAGTTTTTAGCGGAATTCGCCACTCCTGAAAATCGTTCAATATTATGTTTACTTCAGAAAATACGATTTCAAAAATATTTTTCGTGAAAAATAATTATTGAATCAAATTCAATTTGTTTAAACAATTAAAAGATCGTAAATATATTCTTTCTGTACACTATACAGTCAGAAAAATAATGATACATGTGTTCCATTTTATATTATTTTTTAAAAGTTTTCGGAAAAAACTGCTTGAGCAAATAAAAATTGTTTAATCAAATAGAAATTTGTTGAACATCAGAAGAAAAGTATCAAAGTTATGTAAGTATTCAAGAATAATTAGCATACACGGAGAAAAAAATATGCCTATAATAGTAAGAACACTAGTCATGCTTTTGTCGCAGGTTTCATTCTTGCTATCCTGGTACAAAATTCATTCATTTTAAGCAGGAAACCCTTTATCCTAAAAAAGTACAAAGCTTCATGCTTTTAAAGCCGTTATCCCTTGCGAAAAAAGCTCCAACTTCACCTTGCTAAATTTGTAAAGAACTCACCCTATTAGAGTATGAGTACTCTTACAAGTGAGATATTAGGCCGCGCTTACTTACGAACGTAGCCCCTGTAGGCCTGGCCTAACTTCACATCGCTTTTGCAAGACTACTCATACCCTAAGAGGATGGGTTTTCTTACAACCGTAGCAAGGCGAAGTTGGAGCTATTTCCGTAAGGCACAATTGCTCTGAGGGCATGTTACTACAGCAATAACGGCATGCGCTTGATTCTTTTATGGTATAGGACATTTAATGCTAAAAATGTCTAACCTGATGCCAATATTGGCAGAAATTCATGCCAATTTGGCACATGAAGTTCCATACTGTAATATCAAGAGCTCAGCCTACTATAACAGTGCGATTTTTTTCTCCGTGTAGGATACCAATTTGAGAAAAGAGTGGACATTTCTGGCTCGACTTTTGAAATTTTGAAAATAAACAACATTTAATTGTTCAAATAATCACAAAATGTTTTTTAAAAAATGCACAACTCCAAAGAATGATTAATTATTACATTTCATTCAGAAAATACGATTTTTTGGCTTTGGTGAAGGGTATCAGCGTGTGTGAATGCAAAAAGGGCAGTGAGTGCGGAGATCAGGTAGGTAGGATGCCGACGGAACGAAGCCCACAAACGGGCTCCAGAGGGCGACAGCCATGGAGAATAGACATAAGGAGACCAAAGTCCTGTACATTGACTTCACGAAAAATGAGCATGTTTTTTCGCGAAGTACTCGCGCCTGAACTTCCCGTGCGTGGCGCTAGTATAAAGATACATACAAATATTGCCTTGTATAGCGGCCATATTTTTTGTAAATATGTTCATACCAGCGCCACGAACGGGAAGTTTAGGCGTGTGTACTTCGCGAAAAAATATGCTCATTTTTCGTTACATTACTTTGGTCTCCTTGTGTCTATTCTCCATGGCGACAGCTATTGGACGTAGACGATCGCACAGAACAGCAGGTTGAGAGTGCGGATAGTGGGGAGAAGGGGGAATTTGACAGTAGCTGCGAGGAGACGTTAGTGACGCTGACCAGGGGGGGGGGGGGGCAGAGAGAAGGGGATCAGGCACGGGCCATAGTCGTGGTAGACCTGCAAACTTACAGCGCGTCAACAAGCTAGGTAGCGCGGGCTCGAACAGGAGTCTAGATGAATGGCAAAAAAAGTGAGCGCGACTAGCAGTGAAGAGGAAGATAAAAGAAAAAGAGAGGAACGGGACGATGAATTAGAAAGGGACAAGGAAAGCAAGAAAGTTAGGAATAAACGGAGAACACCAGACAGAGATAGGGGGGATGGGGAAATGTTTGATAAACTAGAGGCACTGATAAAAGGGTTTAGAGAGGAAACCAGGAAGAGACTGGATGATATGAATAGGGATATGAATAGGCAGGGGAAAGACGTAAGGGGGGAAGTGAGAAAAGTAAGAGAAAAGTGGGAAGAGTGGGATAAACTCTGGAAAGAGGAGAAAGACAAGGTATGGGGTAAACTAGGGAGCATAGAGAATAGACAGAGAGAGGTTGACGAACAGAGAAATAGTGAAATAAAACAGTTGGAAGAACGTCTAAACAACTTAGATATCAGGAATGAGCATATGGGGAAAGAAACAGAGAATGCGGAAATAGGAAAAGAGAGTGATAAGAACGTGCAAAATGAGAATGAAAGATTGAAGAAGATACTAAGTGAAATTGAAAGGAGATTGGAAGGGGAATAAAGGGCAAAGAGAAAGAATAACATAGTAGTTAAGGGACTGGCAGTGGAGAGTGAAACAGGGGAAGAGGAAATCAAAAATCTTATCAGAGATATTGGAGTTCAAGTATGGGTAGAAGGAGTTAAGAGAATAGGGTGGACGAAAGAAGGAAAAGAAGGAATGTTTCTAGTGAAAGTAGGGAGTGAGGAGAAAAAGAAAATTATGGAGGGAAAAAAATATTGAGGGGAAGAAGGGAAAGAATTGATGAGGATTTCACATGGAGGGAGAGGAAAAGGAGATGGCAAATAGAGCAGAGGGCATGGGTGGAGAGGAAAAAGGGGCGCATGGTATGGATAGGGAGAGACAAATTATGGATAAATGGGGAGGAATGGTTCTGGGACGAAGAATTAGAAGAAATAAGGAAAAAGGGAAAAAGAACTGAGAATGGTAGAAAAAAGGAAGAGGCAAAAGAGTTTAGAGATAAAACAGAGGGGTTTCCAAACGGCAAGGCGGAAGAAAAGTGAGGAGGATAGGTGAGGTAAGGGAAGAGAAAACCGTGAAAATAGCTTTCTGGAATGTGTCAGGCTTGAAGAACAAGAGCGAAGGATTTTGGCGGCAGTTAGAAAAGTGGGATGTGATTATGATAAGTGAAACATGGGCGGATGAGAAGGACTGGAACGGGATGAAAAGGATGTTACCTAAAGGTTATCTGTGGACAATGCAAGAAGCAAGAAAGGAACACGTCAAAGGTAGAGGGATGGGCGGTATGGTCTCAGGGGTGAGAAAAGAATTGGTAGTAAAAGGGACAACAGAAGAGGACAGGGAGGAAAAGGATGGAACAATGGTAAGAAGGATTATAATTGGAAAAGTCAAAATAGCGGTGGTTTGTGTATATAGAAGAAGAGGGGACGAGGAAGGTTGGAGAGTAATAAGGAGGTGGATGGAGGAAAAGAAGGAAGAGTTGGTTTTGATAGGAGGTGACTTGAATGCCTGGACTGGCGAGCAAGGGGGAGGGATCTGGGATGAAGGAAAGGAGGCCTATATAAGGAGCTCCAAACATAGAGAGACATACCGGGAGGGGAGGAGGTTACTAGACGTAATAGGAGAAACAGGATGGTTTATTTGTAATGACAATATGAAAGGCGATGAGAAAGGAGAGATCACATTTACAGGTAAGGGAGAAACAGTAATAGAATACATCCTGGCGGAAGAAAGAATGAGGAATATGATAGGCAGTATGAATGTGTGGAATGAGATAGGGTCCGAGCACTTCCCAGTAATAGCTACACTGAAAGGTGGCATCCGTAACCGCGGCAGAGGTAGAAGGGAAAGAGGGGGAGAAAGGAACACGAAAATGGGTGGCTGGGGGGTAGATACATTAAAAGAGTTTAAACAAAAAATGGAAAAGGAGAATGTTAGGTATGAAAAAGAGGAGGGAGTAGACTCGTTAATTGAAAGGTTGAAACGGTCGATTGAGAAGGTAAGGGATGAGATAGGTAAAAAAGAAGAAAGAAAAGAGGGAAAGAGGGAAAAAGAAGCTGGTGGGACGAGGAATGCACGGAGGGTAAAGACAGAATGGAAGAGTGTGTAAGAAAACGGAGAAAAGGGGAAATGGAGAAGGGGGAGTACAAAAGAAGAAAAAGAGAACATGAGAGGATGCTGGAAAGGAAAAGGCAAAGGGGAAAGGAGAAATACAGGGAAGAAGTAGAAAAAGCGATCAAAGAAGGTAGGGTTTGGGACGTGATAAATAGGGAAAGAGGAGGAAGGAAGGGCCTGAATGAAGAAATAGAAATAGGCGAGTGGACGAATTATTTCAAGGGTCTGTTAGGGGGAGAGCAAAATAGGATTAAGGGGGAAAGTAGAATGATAGTCCAGGGAGAAATGGAGGAAGGGAACGAACTAACAAGAGAAGAAGTGGATGAGGCAATAGATAGACTCAAAAGAAACAAGGCTACAGGAGAGGATGGCATGGAGAACGAAGCGATGAAATATGGAGGAGAAGGGGTTAGGGAAGGGATGTGGAAGATCTGCAACAAGGTCTGGAAAGGAGAAGGGTGGCCGGAGGAGTGGATGACAGGGCTGGTAGTACCGCTTGTCAAGAAAGGGGAGGGCAAGAAGGTAGAGGAGTACAGAGGGATCACACTCATGCCAGTGGGCTATAACATATATGCATTCTAAGAAAAAGGTTAGAGAGTCAGATAGAAGAAAAAGAAAGTATCCCACACAATCAGACGGGATTTAGAAAAGGGATGGGGACTATAGATAACATTTACGTACTCAACTACTTGGTTAATAGAAATTTAGGGAGAAAAAGAGGGAAATTAGTCGCCTTGTTCGTAGATTTTAAAGCAGCATTCGACTCAGTGAACAGAAAAGTGCTATGGCAGGCAATGAAAGAGAGGTGAATAGATGAAGGGTTGGTAGAGAGGATAAAGGAAATTTTTACTGAAACCAGGATTAGGGTGAAGATAGGGTGAAAAAGGGGAGGTTTTCTGGACAGGAAGAGGTCTAAGGCAAGGGTGCCCGTTGAGTCCGCTACTCTTCAATATGCTGCTGGCAGACTTAGAGGAGAAGCTAAAGGAGAAAGGGAAAGGGGGAACGATTTTGGGTAATAGCAAACTATACTCTCTAGCATACGCGGACGACGTAGTTCTATTAGCAGACGATGAGAAGGGGTTGAACCTAATGATAAGAATTTTCGAAGAGTATGTGGGATCAAAAGAACTGACGGTGAACGTAGGGAAGACCAAGGTGATGTGCTTTAGAAGTAGAAAGACCAAAATAGGTTACGTTTGGAAGATGAACGGACAAATAGTGGAAATGGTGGAGGAGTTCTGTTACTTAGGTTTTTGGTTTGAGGCCGGAGGGGGAAACGAGGTGCAGGTGAGGAACAGAATCGAATGTGCGAGTAAAGTAATGGGCCAAGTATGGGGTATAGGAAAGAGAAGGTTCAATGACAATTGGAGAATGAGGGTTTGGTTGTTTGATGCGTTGGTCTGGGTGGTGTTGTGTTATGGAGTGGAGGTCTGGGGATGGAAGGAACATAGGACAGTGGAAAGCATGCATGAGAGATTTCCGAGATGGGTAATGGGGGTTAGTTGGAGTTGCCCAGGATACATGTTAAGGGAAGAATTAGGAAAGGAAAAAATGGTAACTAGACAAATTAAGAGAGCCTGGAGGTTTGAAGACAAGTTGAAAAGGGGAGAGGGGAGAAAAATAGCACAAGTATGCTTGGACGAAGTTCGGAACAAGGAGACGAGAGGCAATTTGGGAAATTCGAAATGGGAGGAAGAAAGGAAAAAAATGAGGAGGGCTTGTGAAATAAAAGAAGGGGTCCTGGATTGGCAGATCATAGAATTAGACCTGTTAGTAAGACAAGGAGAAGCGATATGGAGAAAGATTATGGATTCGAGGTACAATAGATGGTATATGATGGTCAAAGGATTAACAGAACCAGAATATTTGCAAAAAATAAAAAAGGAAGACAAATGGAACAGGGGAGTACGGTTTAGAATGGGAGAAGGAGTGAGAGCTTATAGATATTGGATGGAGGAAGAGGACAATCTGTGCAGAGTATGTCGATACGAAATGGAGTCATGGGCACATGTGTTAGAGAGGTGTACAGGAGAGGAAGATGGACAGTTGAGTGTGGATGAGTGTGTGAGATGGATTTTGGATGGTAATGGACAGGGAGTGACGTGGATGAAGAAATTGGAAGAAATAAGAGAAAGCAAGGGAACAGGGTATAGCCAAACGGTTAATCCTAAAAAGGAAAATAACTAGCAAAAAGTAAAATTTTAAAATCGTTGAAAATGTACTTTATGGTAAGAGGAAACGGAAGCCCTGGAAGATCGCTCTTTTTTTAGAATTTTAAGAATTATTAGTAATGAGTAGTTATTAGTAATTAGTGTAATTAGGAAGGCGAAGCATTAGAATATAAGCAGCGGTTAAGTTAGATTAAGGATGCAATGTAAATATATGTACAGGGAGCGGAGGCCCTCAAACCCGTAAAAGGGAGAGATTAAATATACATACATACATTTATTTAAACAATTAAAAATTGTTTAACAAGTCATAAGGAATATTTAAATGGTCCATTAGTATTTATCTGTGTTAAAAAGACGGCAGAAAATGCTGAAAATAAACAATAATACGTAAAAATGTAGTTTATTTTTATTTTTGGGTCATAGTTGGGGTGTTGTGTTTTTCGAGGGTGGGGATAAGGTGTGGGGGGGGGTAAAAATATAATTTTATGATATGGTTTTTTTTCGTAGACACTCCTCTTCAATCCCTAAAAAAAATTGGTAACTTTCGATCAAACGCTGAAGTATCAATTCAATTTTTCGAAAATCTAAAATTTTCCCATGTTAAATATTGGGATTTTCAAGTGCCCGGTGGCACTTTTGGGAAAGTGTCTCTTGCCCTCTCGCTCAAAAAACGTTTTTTGGGCCACTCTAGTGAACATTGTACCTCCTCTAGTATATCTCCTCTGTCTATACGTAATCTCACAAATATTAATGAAGCCTAATTTTAGGAGCACCTCTCTGCTTATGATTGGAAAAGAATTTTTATTGAAAAAGATATAAATAGAAAGGTTACTTGTCTAACAAAATTTTTATCTTTAGCTTTTGACAAATTTGCGCCTTTGCATACCCTTAAAGCAAAAAAAGAAGTCGACTCCTTGGATTACATCTTATATCAAGGACTTGATGAAAGAAAGAGAGAAAAAACGTAGATTTAGAAACTTAGTTCAAACCAAAATCAGGGATTCATACAATCAATATAATTACAATTCTATAAGAACAGGAATAAAAATGAAAACATCTGGTTTCTCTTAAGACGACTTGGACTTATTCATCCAAAATCTGAAATCTGAACTTGGTAGTGAACTTCGACACTGCAACTATCACAAATATGCTGAGGACTTCAAGATTTACCTCTCCGGGTCTATTGCCACTCTTAAGGGGATTTATCAGCGTTATAAAAAGGAATTCCAGTTTCCGGCCACACGGTTGAATATTTTGGTCTGATATTTTGCATACCTCATCTAAATATTGGTCTCTTTTCTCGTGAAGTCTCGGTTTTTTGAAAAAATGTTTATATTTGACGTTATAAACAAAAAGAAAAGAGCAATAGAAAAAAAATGCAGTGACGCTCAGTACTAGCTGAGTTTGTATTTTCGAGGCCTGTGCACTCGACACCCGTCAAATTTACGAGGCAGACTCCCCGTAGCGCGAGCAGAGACTCTGGAGCGCGTCGAATTACCCGAAACGAATCACCCCCTCATTGTTATAAGATGCAGGCCGGTTAAAAAAACTGAAATTATGAAAGCATCGCGTGATTCAATTTTAATTAGCATAAATAGTTTATTCATATAATTTCAAGAAAGTGAAAAAAAGATTCATGAAAATCGGTTAATATTTGCAGTAATAATAGAAATGTTGAAGTGCACACGATAGTATATGCAAAGATACACCGCACTATGGGAGGAAACGCATTTTTTTTGTTTAAAAGGTCTACAGCCTTCAATTTTGCCCCAATCCGCAATTTTTTTTTTTAATTGAAGAGCGCTTAGTTTCCAAGAGCACCTTAGACACAGATTGTTGCATTTTCATTTGTTTATTTACTATATGATTACTCGAAGTATGAGAAAATCGAGATTTTTCACAAAATCATTATTTACTCTTCAATAGCGGTTTGCACTATAATGAAAATAATGAAAATAATGAAAATAATGAAAATAATGAAAATATTTAAAATCATCTTAAATCGACACAAGAGTACTCCCAGAATGCAAATAATTTGACGATTGTCTGTTTTATTTGTTATGAACAAATGACATTAACAAACATACACATAGTGTAATTTTTGTTGAAAAAAATTTGTTTTCGGATGAATGTGCTTTGAATTATAGTGAGAGTGATTTTTATTCAGAATATACATAAATTATTAACAATTAGAATTGTTATAAACAATTTTTTGCACAAATTTGGAATTTGTGGTTTTTTCAATTGCGGTTTTCGTTTTACCATCTGAATTAATGCAGACATTCTGAAAAATGGAATATGTTCAATTATATTTGTGAAAATACAACAATTGTTGTTTTTTTAAACAAATGAAATAAATAAATATAAAACTTTGGCACTTCGACCTGGAAAATAATTTTTTGTACCAAAACTGCTTAAAATTTTTGTGAGAGAGATTTGCAGTCACTATTTCTATATAAAATTAACAACAAACAATTGTCATTATTTATTGTTATTATTTAAATTCAAATATCACGAAATTTTCATATGTTTAAAAAATATTGTAATTTTTGTTGAAAAAAAATTTTTCTTATCTGGAAATAATTTAAATCATTGTGAGAGTGATCGTCAGTAACAATTTCTATGAAACATTAACAATTATAATATTTATAAACCATTTTTGTGGAAAATGTTGGAATTATTGGTTTTTCAATTTCGGATTTTCCTTCATCATCTGAATTGATGCAGATATTCTTGAAAATAACATAGGTTCAATTATATTTGTTAAAATAGAACAATTGTTAATCTTGTAAGCAAATTAAATAAATTCAAAGCTTTGGCACTTTTCTAAATACATAATAATTTCGTGATATTTGAAATTAAATAACAACAATAAATAATAACAATTGCTCATTGTTAAGTTTACATAGAAACATAGACTGCAAATCTCTCTAACCAAAATGTAAAGCAGTTATAGTGCAAAAAAATTATTTTCCAGACTAAAGTGCCGAAGCTTTATGTTTATTTATTTCATTTGTTTAGAAGATTAACAATTGAAGGCTGTAGACCTTTTGAACGAAAAAAATGCGTTTCCTCCCATAGTGCGGTGAATCTTTGCAAATATACTATCCTGTGCACTTCAACATTTCTATTAATACTGCAAATATTAACCGATTTTCATTAACCTTTTTTTCACTTTCTTGAAATTATATGAATAAACTGTTTCTGCTAATTAAAATTCAATCACGCGATGCTTTCATAATTTCAGTTTTTTGAACCGGCCTGCATCTCATCACAATGAGGAGGGTGAATCGTTTCGGGTAATTGGACGCGCTCCAGAGTCTCTGCTCGCGCTACGAGGAGTCTGCCTCGTAAATTTGACGGGTGTCGATTGCACAGGCCTCGAAAATACAAACCCAGCTAGTACTGAGCGTCACTGCATTTTTTTTCTATTATTCTTTTCTTTTTGTTTATAACGTCAAATATAAACATTTTTTAAAAAAATCGAGACTTCACAAGAAAAGAGACCAATATTTGGATGAGGTATGCAAAATATCAGACCAAAATATTCAACCGTGCGGCCGGAAACTGGAATTCCTTTTCATAACGCTGATAAATCCCCTTAAGAGCTTACTTCAAAAGGTACAGAATGATATTGATTTGGTGGTGCAGTGGGCCTTGACAAACGGTCTCAGTCTTAACCCTGCTAAAACTAAGACTGTAGTCATAGGACCTTCTTCCTCTCCTTCACTTGCAACAATTGTAACCTTGCATGCTCTCTTGATCGTTGGGCGTCTCATCCCCTTTGTGGATTCTGTGAAACATTTAGGCTTTATTGTTAATCGCTCTCTTACTTGGAACGAACAAGTTGCGGGTATTTCAAGGCATACCTTTAGAACCCTCCAACAGCTTAACAGGAATAAAGAATCACTTCCTACTTCAACGCATATCCTCCTAGTTAAAAGCCTGATGCTTCCTTTCTTTGACTACGGCTGTGTGGTATATGACGATATTACTGATAAGCTGAATGCCAAGCTTGGGCGTACGCTTAATGCTTGCATTCGGTTCATCTATAACATCCCCAAAAGTGAACATATTACTCAGTATAGAGAAAGAGCAGGACTTCTTAACGTCGCCAAAAGAAGACAATTTTTTATGGGTAATTTACTTTATAGCCTATTCAGTAATGAAGCTCCGCACTATCTTCTCAACCTCCTCCATTTTATTGACAAAGATCAACCAACACATTCCAAACTCCGTGAAAGGAAAACAGTACTAAAAATTCAGCCACGCCGCACGTGTAAAACGCAAAGGTCTTTTATTATTCGTGGTGCACGCCTTTGGAACAAACTACCTATAACCATTAGAAATGCACCTTCTCAATTTCACTTTAGAAAAATCCTTTTTGGTTACTTATTTAACACATCAAATCCTACCCTCGAAATCACACATTGGTAACACTTAAATTCTTAATTAAAATATATATATATATATATATATATATATATATATATATATATATATGTGAGTATGTGTATGAATGCGTATTTACTTTTAAGTATGTTTATTTGCGTATGTATATTTATAGTATCCTTCTGTTGATAGCCCTCATCTAATCCAATTATTTGTATTATAGATTAGTTCTTCACTCTTGTCAAATACCTATTTTTGATTTCAAATGCCAAATCGATCGCCGTCACATTTTAATTATAATATGTATCACCTGTTCCTTATAGGGCTATTTAGCCCTAGGAACTTTTCATAAATAAATACAAATACTTTAGTGTGCATTTTAAGTCATGATGGAAACTAGGTTGATTCTTGTGCAGAATGTTCTCCTGATTATAAGCTATTAATCCGTATAGTTACGACTTTACGAATGATGTATAGAGCGAAAAAGTTTGAGCTTATTAACATACATATATAAGTGATCATCATGTGAGAACCACACATAACAACTTTGTGAGGCTCTTCACTTGGGGTGCCCTACACCTATATACCTATCTACCTTATATCCTATATACTCATCTACACACTACTATTTTCAAACCGAGCAAGTCACGCCTACCCCGAAAGGGAAATGGCTTAATATTATATTAATAATAATAACAATAATAATAATAATAATTGGGCTAACTCCCCAATGCAATGAATTATGCGGTTACGACACCA
>CAKNYM010034393.1:0-11592 GCA_932195095.1 Andricus curvator
AAATCTTTCTTAGTTGAAAATTCCACTCTTTTGTTGAAAATACGTCTTTTTGGTTTAAAAATTCAATTATTTTCTAGAAAATTTGTCTTTTTGGCTTGGAAATTCAACAATTTGGTTCAATTTTTTTCTTGCTTGGTTCTTAGTTGAAAATTCCACTATTTTTTGTAAAATGCGTTTTTTTTTTTATTAGCAAATTTAACTATTTTGTAGAAAATTCAACTGTTTTGTAGAAAATTCATCCTTTTGGATTGAAAATTCAACAATTTAGTTGATTTTTTTGTTACGTGGTTCTCAGTTAAAAATTACACTATTTTTTAGAAAATCCGTCTTTAAAATTTAAAAATTTCACTATTTTTTAGAAAATGCGTCTTTTTAATTACAAAATTTGACTGTGTAGAAAATTCAAATGTACCCCTTATGTTATTGGATTTAACATTTTTGTTGAAAATTTGTGTCTTTTGCTTTGAAATTAATTGTTCAACTTAAAATTTAACTATTCTGTTTTTGATTATAAATTTATCTTTTTTGATTAAGAATTCAACTATATGGTTGAAAAATCATGTGTTTTCTTGAAAATTCATCTTTATGCTTTAAAATTTAACAGTTTGAAAGCAATTTTTTTATCTCTTTTAAAAACATCTTTCTAAGTTAAAAATTCAACTCATATTGAGAATTCGTCTCTATTGGTTGAATTCAACCTTTTTTTGATTTGAAATTAAAATCTTTATTAGTTGAAATAAAAACTACTACATTTTTCGTTGAGAATTAATTTTCTTTTTGTTGAAAATTCATCTCTTTGGTTGAAATTTGAACTATTTTGTTGTAAATTCGTTTTTTTTCAAAATTAATTATTTTAACTGAAAATTTAACTATACCAGTAAAATATTTAACTCTTTTGTTGAAAATTCGTTGTTTTTTTCGGTAAAAATTAATTTTTTAACAGAAGATTTGACTAGTCCAGTTAAAAATTCCATCATTTTAGTTAAAAATTTATCCTTCTGGTTGAAAATTATTATTTTTTTGTTTCAAATAAATATTTAGCTATTTTTAACTACACATATTCCAGTTGAAGATTCATCATATTAGTTGAAAATTCATCATTTTTATTGCAAAGTTAACTATTTGGTGTTTAACAATTCTTGTCTTTTTGTTGAAAATTACTTTTGTTCACTGGAAATTTACCTATTCCATTTTTTGTTAAAAATTTATCTCATTTAGTTGATAATTTAAATATTTGATTGAAAATGTATCTTTTTAAATTAAAAATTGAAGTGCTAGGTTGAAAATTCATAAATTTTGTTGAAAATTCGTCTTTTTTGTAGAAACTTCATTTTTTGGTTGAAAATTAAACTATTCCAGTGAAGATTCATCACTTTAATTAAAAAACATCCTTTTTTGTTGAAAATTCAACTGCTTCGTTGAAAGTTTTTTTTTTAATTCATTTTTTTTTTGGGTAAAGTTTCATTATTCTTATTGGCAATTTATCTTTTTTGTTGAAAAATTTGGTTGGAAATTAATTTTTTTAAATGAAAATTTAACTAATCCAGTTGAATATTTCATTATCTTGAAAAATAATGTGTTTTGTAGAAAATTCGTATTTTTTTAAAATTAATTATTTTAACTAAAAATTTAATTATATCAGTTAGAGTTTAACTATTTTGTTGAAAATTCGTATTTATTGGTCAAAAATTAACTTTTTTAACTGAAAATTTAACTGATTCAGTTGAATATTAAACTATTAAATTTTTGGTGGAAATTTGATCTTTTTTGGTTGAAATTTTAATTATTTGATTGAAAATTCATCTGTTTTATTGAAAAGTAACTTTTTTAATTGATAATTAAACTATTCAGTTTTTTAAATTGAAAATTAAACTATTCAATTTTTGGATGATAATTTATGTCTTTTTAGTTCTTAATTCAAGTATTCGTTTTAAAATTCACGTATTATGTTGAAAATTTGTCTTTTTTTGTAGAAACATTTTTTTGGTTAAAAATTGAACTATTCCAGTTGAAGATTCACCAGTTTAGTTGAAAATGCATCTTTTTTATGAAAATTGATTTATTTTGTTGTAATTTTCTTTTTTTTAAGTTAATTTTTTTATTTGAAAATTTAACTAATCCAGTTGAAGATTCACCAGTTTAGTTGAAAATGCATCTTTTTTTATGAAAATTGATTTATTTTGTTGTAATTTTCTTTTTTTAAGTTAATTTTTTTATTTGAAAATTTAACTAATGCAGTTGAATATTTCCAAATTTTTGTTGAAAATTCAACTGCTGGGTTGAAAGTTGATCTCTTTTGCTAAAAATTCAATTTTTGGTTGAAGATTAATCATTTTAATTGAAAATTCATCTCTCTTGTTGAAAATTTGTTGTTTTTTTTGTTGGTTAAAAATTAAGTTTTTGAATTATAAATTTAACTATTCCAGTTGAATATTACATCATTTTACTTAAAAACTCATATCTTTTGTTAAAAAATAATTTTTCCAATTTAAATTTAATTTTTCCATTTTCGGATAAAACTTGATCTTTTTCCGTTAAAAATTTAAGTATTTGTTTGAAAATTCATGTATTTTGTTGAGAATTCGCCTTTTTTGTAGAAAATTCATTTCTTTGTAGTAAAATTAATTTTTTTGGTAGAAAATTGAAATATTCCAGTTGAAGATTTATCACTTTAGTTGAAAATACACCTTTTTTTGTTAAAACATCGATTTTTTTTTCCTTAAAATTTTTTTTGAAGTTTTAGCTAATACAGTTGAATATTATATCATTTTAGTTAAAAATTTGTATTTGGATGAACATTGATATTTTTTACTTGAAAATTCGAATGCTTGGTTGAAAGTTAAACTCTGTTGCTAAACATTCATTTTTTTGGTTGAAGATTCAGCAATTTAATTGAAAATTCATCTCTTGCTGAAAATTTGTTTTTTTTTTTGTGTTGAAAATTAAGTTTTTCAACTACAAATTTATCTAATCCAGTTGAATATTACATAATTTTAGTTGAAAATTTAAGTATTTGTTTAAAATTCATGTATTTTGTTGAAAATTCGTCTTTTTTATAGAAACTTCATTTTTATAGTTGAAGATTCATTATTTTAATTGAAAATTCATCTGTTTTGTTGAAAATTGACCCATTTTTATGAAAATTCATTTTTTTGTGTTGAAAACTAATTTTGTGAACTATTCAATTTTTGGTTTAAAATTCAATAATCCGTTTGAAGATTCACCACTTTAATTGAAAATGTAACTATTCTATTTTTGGTTAAAAATATATCTTTTTTTAGTCAAAAATATAAATATTTTATTAAATACCAGTGCTTAGTTGAAAGTTAAAACTCTTTTGTTAAAAATTCATTTTTTTGGTTGAAGATTTATTATTTTAATTTACTATTCATCGCTTTTGTCGAAAATTGGCCCATTTTATTGAAAAATCGTTTCTTTTTGTTGAAAATTAATTTTTTGAATAAAAAATTTAACGAAACCAGTTGAATATTCCATTATTTTAGCAGCAAATTCATCGCTTTTGTTGAAATTTTTTTTTTTACTGATAATTTAACTATTCAATTTTTGGTTGAAAATTTATCTTTTTACTTGAAAAGTCATCATTTTAGATGGAAATTAATTTTTTTGGTTTAAAAATGTAACTATTTTATTTGAAGATTCATCATCACTTTAGTTGAAAATTTAACTATTTCATTTTTGGTTTAAAATATATCTTTTTTAGTTAAAAATGTAACTACTTTATTCAAGATTTATCCGTTTTAGTTGAAAATTCAACTATTTAGTTGGAAATTAATGTATTTTGTTGAAAATTCATCTTTTTTGAAGACATTTTTTTAAATTGATTTTTAATTGACAATTCACCGCTTTTCTTGAAAATTGACTCATTTTGTTGAAAATTCGTTTCTTTTTGTTAAAACTTAATTTTTTTAACCAAAAATTTAACGATTCAACTACTCCATTTCAAGATTTACCACTTTAGTTGAAAACTTGACTATTCTATTTTTGTTTAAAACCTTTTTAGTTAAAAATATAACTATTTTATTGAAAATTGATTTTTTAATTTGAAAATTCAACTATTTAGTTGCAAATTAATGTATTTTGTTGAAAATTCATCTTTTTTGTAGAATTTTTTTTAATTAAAAATTTTTTTTAAACTATTCCAGTTGAAGATTTATGAGTTTAGTTGAAAATACATTTTTTTGTTGAAAATTCAAGTGCTTGGTTGAAAGTTAAACTTTTTGGTTAAAAATTCATTTGTTTGGTTTGAAGATTCATTATTTTAATTCATTTTTTATCGCTTTTGTTGAAAAAACTATTCTTTTTGTTGAAAATTATATTTTTTAACTAAAAATTTAACTAATCCAGTTGAATATTCCATTATTTTAGTAGAAAATTCATCACTTTTGTGACAAAAATATTTTGTTCACTGAAAATTTAACTATTCTACTTTTTGATTAAAAATATATCTTTTTTAGTTAAAAATATAACTATTTTATTGAAAATTGATTTTTTTAGATCAAAATTCAACTATTTAGTGTATAATTAATGTATATTGTTGAAAATTCAACTTTTTTTTGTAGATTTTTTTTTTTAATTGAACTATTCCAGTTGAAGATTTATCAGTTTAGTTGAAAATAAACCATTTTTGTTGAAAATGGCAGTGCTTGGTTGAAAGTTAAACTCTTTGGTTAAAAATTCATTTGTTTGGTTAAAGATTCATTATTTTAATTGACAATTTATCGCTTTTATTGAAAATTGATCCATTTTGTTGAAAATTCGTTTCTTTTTGTTGAAAATTAATTTTTTTAATTAAAAATGTAACTAATCCAGTTTGAATATTCCATTATTTTAGTAGAAAATTCATCGCTTTTGTTAAAAATATTTGATTTTATTTTTATTGAAAATTGATTTTTTTAGACGAAAATTCAACTATTTAGTTGAAAATTAATGTATTGTGTTGAAAATTCATTTTTTTAGATTTTTTTAAAAATTAAACTATTCCAGTTGAAGATTCATCACTTTAGTTAGAAATTTAACTATTCAATTTTTGGTTTAAAAAATATCTTTTTTAATTAAAAATGTAACTACTTTATTGAAAATTGATTTTTTTTTAGCTGAAATTTCAACTATTTAGTTGAGAATTAATTTATTTTGTTGAAATTTTATCTTTTTTTGTAGATTTTTTTTTCAAATTGAACAATTCTAGTTGAAGATTTATCAGTTAAATTGAAAATACACCTTTTTTGTTGAAAATACATTTGTTTGGTTGAAGATTCATTATTTTAATATTAACAATTCATCGCTTTTGTTGAAAATTAATTTTTTAACTGATAATTTAACTATTCAATTTTTGATTGCAAATATATCTTTTTTAGTTAAAAATGTACCTATTTTATTCAAAAATTGATATTTTTTTTAGTTGAAAATTCAACTATTTAGTCAGAAATTCATATATTTTGTTGAAAATGTAATATTCCCCGGTGGAAAAAATGTTTACAAGAAAGTACAACATTTCTACAACTGTAATCTTTTGTTAAAACATGTACTTTTTTGTAAAAAAAAAAGTACCAAACTTAACAAAAAAATACAGTTAAATACAAATAGCTAATTTTTTTTGTATTTTCTTGTAGAAAAGTAAAAAAATTAACAATAAAGTATAAGTTTCTACAATTCAAAAATTGGTATAACTTTTTATTAATATTTTTTTTTACTTTGTTGTCAAAATCTACAAGTTATTACAGAAAACTACAGGATTTTACATTTTTTAATTTGGGTGTTTAAATAATTAAAATTATTTTCTTGAAATTAATAATTTTAAGAAATTAAATTAAACTATTAATTTTGATTATTGAAAATTGAACAATAATAATTGATTTTACAGAACGATTCTGAATTTGTTCAAAATTAAGCAAGTTACAGATTTTAATGTTTAAAATAGAAATTTTTCAATTTGAAAGCCTCAGTAGTTAAAAAAATGTAAACGTTTAATTGAAACTTTATAGACTATTCTTAATTCTAAAATAATTTCAAATTAATAGATTTATAATTAAACGCTTTTATTCAATTCCAAATCCTATTCAAATATTTTTTCAATATGAAATATTCTATTTTTATACCATTTAATTTGAAATTTTTTAATTAATGAAGACATTTTTTTGAATTTTTAGCAATATTTTACTTTTCATTTAAAACAAGCAATTATAAATAAAATATTAAAAACGAAACAATTTTAAACTATAATACATGAAATAGAAAGCCTTGAATCGTTAATATTGCAGTGTTAAATTTAAACTTTGAACGTTACAATTTTAATTTTTCTATTTAACACATTTTTAATATTTTAATACCAAACTTAATTTAAAACTGGAAAAGATTTCGAAAAATAAAAAAATAAATTTAGATTTTTGAAGATTTGAAGATAGTTAAATTATCGGTTTAAAAAAATTAATTTTTAAAAAGAAACAAATTTTGAGAAAATGGGTCAATTTTCAACAAAAGCGGTGAATTTTCACTTAAAATAATGAATCTTCAACCAAACAAATTAATTTTTAACAAACAAAAGGGTTTAACTTTCAACCAAGCATTGGAATTTTTAACCAAACAAAATGTGTATTTTCAAGTAAACTGATAAATCTTCAATTGGAATAGTTAAATTAAAAAAAATTATTTTTAACCAAAAAGTGGAATAGTTAAACTTTCAGCGAAAAAAAATTTTTTTTTTAACAAAAGTGATGAATTTTCTACTAAAATAATGGAATTTTCAACTGGATTAGTTAAACTTTTAGTTAAAAAAAAATTAATTTTCAACAAAAAGAGACGCATTTTCAACAAAATGGATCAATTTTCAACAAAAGCGATAAATTGTCAATTAAAATAATGAATCTTCAACCGAAAAAAATGAATTTTTAACAAAAGAGTTTAACTTTTAACCAAGCACTAGAATTTTCAACAAAAAATGTGTATTTTCAACTAAACTGATAAATCTTCAACTGGAATAGTTAAAAAAAATTTGTAATTAAAAAAAATTCTACAAAAAAAATCAATTTTCAATAAAATAGTTATATTTTTAACTAGAAAAGATATTTTTTCAACCAAAAATTGAATAGATGAATTTTCAGCTAAAGTGATCAATCTTCAAATGAATAAGTTGAATTTTAAACCAAAGAATTAATTTTCATCTAGAATGATGAATTTTCAACCAAAAATTAAATAGTTGAATTATCAGTTAAAAAAATATTAGTTTCAAAAAAAACGAATTTTGAAGAAAAATGGGTCAATTTTCAACAAAAGCGGTGAATTTTCAATTAAAAAATTGAATCTTCAACCAAACAAATGAATTTTTAACAAACAAAAGGGTTTAACTTTCAACCAAGCATTGGAATTTTTAACAAAAAAATGTTTATTTTCAACTGAACTGATAAATCTTCAACTGAAATAGTTCAATTTAAAAAAAAATCTACAACAAAAAAAAGTTTCAACAAAATACATTAATTTTACACTAAATAGTTGAATTTTCATCTAAAAAATCAATTTTCAATAAAATATTTATATTTTTAACTAAAAAAGATATATTTTTTCATTTAAAATAAGCAATTATAAATCAAATATTAAAAACGAAACAATTTTAAACTGTAATAATTGAAATAAAAAGTCTTGAAATAAAATTTTGAAGCTTTTTGAGGATCTTTAAAGGTTTTGAATGAATGAAAAATTTGTATCAAAATTTCTAGAAGAACTAACAATATTTTTTTCAGAAAAATTAATTTTAAAAGAATATTTAATAAGATTTCCAAAATTAAGAAAAAAAAAACTGGATGATTTTAAGATAATTTTTTTACATTTGCAAGATTTTCCACAAATTTTTGGGAAATTTCGAGTTCTAAGATAATAAAATTATTATTAGATTCTTGGCAAATTTTAAAATTATTTTTTTTTCTAAACAAATTGTTAAGCAAATATTTAAAAAGATTTCAAGGAAATTGCTTAAAATGACATAATTTAGAAAATTTATACATTTTTTAAATCATTCTTTAATTCATAGCATTGAAAATAATAGCGTGGATTTCTGTTTTTTCAAATATTTTAACCGTGCAATGTATAAAAGATAAAAATCAAAATTTTTCAGTTTAACGAATTTTAATTAAAAAGTTTTCAATTGAAAAGTTTTTAAAGCTTTCATTTTAGACGTGAAAATTACTGAGCTTTTGAATTAACATTTTTTAAGCTTTAATTTGAAAAGTTGAAAATTCAAAAGTATTCCACTTTGAGTGTTTCAATTTGTGGTTTAGTTTTTATATCTTCAAATAAAAAAATTTTATTTTCAAGAGTTCGAATCTTTTAATTTCAGTAACCGTAATAAATTCTTTTATTCTTTTTTTTTTGAAAATTAATTTTAAAAGAATATTTAAAAAGATTTAAAAAAATTCTAGAATAATAAATAACAATTGAACAATTATTGATTTGGAAAATAATCGAAAAGTTTAAAATATATTTAGAAGTTTTGAAAAGATTCGAAAATAATTTGAAACGTGAAAAGATTTCAAAACTATTAAAACACAATGTAGATTTTTGAAGATATCGAACATAAAATTTATAAGCTTTTTAAGTATTTTGAAAGGTTTTAAATGAATAAAAAATTTGTCCCAAAATTCTTAGAAAAATTAACAATAATTTTTTTTTTAAATAATATTTAATAAGATTTCCAAAATTTTCAAAAAAGAATCTGGATGATTTTAAGGTCATTTTTTTACTTTTGCAAGATTTTCCAAAATTTGTTGGGAAAGTTCGAGTTCCAAGATAACAAAATTATTATTAGATGCCTGGAAAATTTTAAAATTATTTTTTTTTTAAACAAATTTTGTAAGAGAATATTTAAAAAAGATTTCAAAACAAATTTTAATGTATAAATTAATTAATTCAAATGAATTAGAAACAATTTTAAAAGACAAAAAAATTCCATTTATTTCCGTCAAATTGGAATGAATTTCGAGGAATTTAAGATAAAGGAGAAGAATTCGATGAAATTCATAAAAATTCAAGGTGAATTAAAAAAAAAATTTAATGAATTGAAAACAATTTTAAAATATGAAGAAACTTGTGAATTCAGTAACTTTGAAATGAGCTTAGAAAAATTCAAGGGAATTCAAAAGAATTTTATGAATTAAGAATTCAGCCTAAGAATTCAAGGTGAGGTTAAAAGACTTCAGGATCAGTTAAATAAAAACTTTTAAAAATTAAAAAAAAATCCATTGAATTAAGTATAATTGAGTGAATTTAGAATAATTCAAGTGAAGTAAACAAATTCAAGGGGATCCCAAAGAATTTAAAAGAATTCAGGGTAAATTTCAAAAATTAATTTCAAATCTCTTCAAATCTTTGAAACCCTACTAATTTCTAACTAAAAAAATGACTAATATCTACAAAACAATTCAAAAAAAATTCAAATGAATTGGAAAGTTTTAAAAATCGAAAAAATCCATTTATTTCTGTAATGAATTTTCAAATCAAATTATGAATCTTTATCTGGAATAGTTAAATTTTAAACCAAAAAGATAAATTTTCAACTAAAATGATGAATATTTAACTGGAACACTTGAATTTTCAACCAAAAAGACGAATTTTTAAAGAAGATTACATTTTAAATAAAAAGATTAATTTTCTACCCAAAAATACAATTTTTCAACCAAATACATTAATTTTTAAAGAAAGGTTTGAAGTTTTAATAAAAGAAGACAAATTTTTAACCAAATAGTTAAATTTTCGACTAAAAAAATAATAATTTTCAATCGAAAATGGAATAGTAACATTTTTAGTTTAAAAAATTATTTGTAAACCAAACATAAGAGTTTTCAACTAAAACAATGAATCTTTAACTGAAATAGTTCAATTTTCAAACCAAAAATTAATTTTTACTAAAAAAAGATAAATTGTCAACCAAAACTTTAATAATTAAATTTCAAGTTAAAAAAATTAATGTTTAACCAAACAGATGAATTTTCAACAACAGCTATGGAATTTTCAATTGGAATAAGTTAAATTTTCAGTTAAAAAAATTAGTTTCAACAAAAAAAAACTAACTTTTAATAACAACAAAAACTAACTTTCAAAATAATAGTTACATTTTCAAACAAAGTGATGAATTTTCAAATAAAATTGTAAATATTTAACTGCAATAGTTCAATTTCAAACCAGAAAGATGAATTTTTAACTGAAATGATGAATCAATAACTAGAATAATTGAATTTTTGACCAAAAAGATTCATTTTCAACCAAGAAGATTAATTTCTACCAAAAAAGACGAATTTTCAACTAACAAAGATAATTTTTCAACCAAAAATTTTTAGTCAAAAATGAATGTTCAACCAAAGACATGAATTTTGAACTAAAATTATGAAATATTCAACTGGAATAATAGTTACATTTTCAGTTGAAAAAAAAAATAATTTTCAGCCAAAAAACAAATTTTCAATCAAACAGCTCATTTTTCAACCAAAGAAATGAATTTTTGATTAAAACGATGGATTTTCAACTAAAAAAAAATTAATTTTTAACAAAAGAGCTTAACTTTCAACCAAATAATTTTATTTCAAACCTAAAAGATGAATTTTCAACTAAAACTAGAGCTTTATACGCGCGCTCCGCGCGCGACCAATTTATTTACATGTATTTATTTTATTTGGAAATGAATTTCAATAAAATACCATTAAAATAATTTTTACTTCAATAATTTTGATTTTTACACGGCTTCGCATGGATACCATCTCACGATGCAGAATAAATAATTCTGTAAAAAATTGAGCCTATTCGTTGAAAAATAGCCAGACTCTAAATTTTGTAATCGAAATTGTTTAAATAATTAATAATTCTTGTAAATTTACAAAACATAGTAAGGAGTCACCGGAAAGATAATCTTAGTTGACTCCGCAAACAAATTGGTCTGAATGTGTTCATGAAAATTGTTTAAATAATTAATAATTATTGTAAATTTTCAAAGTATCATAGGAAAGAGGTATTTGAAAAACATTCTTTATTGAGCCCGTAAACAAATTGAGCCTATTTAAAAAAAATAGCCAAACTCTTGATTCATTTATCAAAATTGTTTAAATAATTATTCATTCTTTGAAATTTGCAGAGCATTATAGCAAAAAATCACTGCAAAGATATTCTTACTTAATTCGATAAAAAATGGAGCCTATTCGTTAAAAAATAACCAAACTCTCAGTTTTTAAATTAAAATTGTTTAAATAATTGAAAATTATTGTAAGTTTAGAAAGCAACATAGATAACAGTCACCGAAAATATATTCTTAGTTGAATTCGTAAACAAAGTCAGCCTATTTGTTGAAAAACAGCCAAACTCTGAATATGTGTATGAAAATTGTTAAAGTCATCAACAATTATTGTAAATTTGCAAAGTAACATAGGAAAGACTTATTTTTAATACATTCTTTTTGGTTCTGTAAACCAATTGAGCCAATTCGTTAAAAATAATGATATTACAAATAATAATTCTTGTAAATTTACAAAGAAGCATATAAAATAGTCATCGAAAAGACATTCCTAGTTGACTCCGTAAACAAATTCTGCCTATTCC
>CAKNYM010034394.1:0-30599 GCA_932195095.1 Andricus curvator
CAAAATGCTTCGACCTCCTCTGGTTTGGGCGGATGGTCGACAGTAACAAGGACAAGAGCGGTAAGGGCCTAAAGGCCGCCGGTTTTGGGGGCTTCATGCCCATTCCCCCTTTTTTCAGTGTTCGGTACCATGGCTCGATTTTATAGAGCGTAAAGGGCCATGGGGACGACGGTAGAGGAAGATGAGGGAGGAAGTGCTGTTGTCCAATGGGGGGAAAGACGCGCGGTAACGATTACCTTTGAAAATTAAAAAATTTTGTTTTGGAAAAACTTCCACTTTACAGTTGGATAAATTTGGATACTTTGTAATTTTATTGAATTTTCAGAAATAAAAGGAAAGAGAAACTAACAATTTTTTGTTTGTTACCGGATTTATTTTACCGGAAGTGTTCAAAGCATCGTCTTTCGTTCTCTTTTCTCTCTTGTGGCTCAATAGCATATTTTTTACTCATATCGTAATTGCAATGTTAAGCTTAGTCACTTAAGTATAAAATCAATTTTGGAGGCCCGTTTTTATTTTTGTTTAGGACCTTCCACCTTTTCTTCAATTTTTAATACACACTTCATGCTGGCTGCAAGGTTTAAGGGGCAGTTAGATTATAGGAATGCTCTGTGGTTCCAGGATTGTTGGCACAGCTCGTCGTAGCGGGAGTCGATTTGCTGGTGTTATTGTGGGAGTACTCTCTACATTAAGACTAGCAGCATGTAACAGGATGCGAACAGGAGACGTATCCTGTGTATCTTCACCATTTTTGTGTTCGTTTATGTTCGATTCTTCTCGAGATTTTGAGCAGACACAATGCGCTGGCTTTGTATTTCGGCCAAAATTCGGAGGCGGCAACAAAATGTGAGAAGTCCAAGGGCAAAAATTCTAACACTTTGTTAGGAGCCATGGATCAACATATCTTGGCTCGTCCTTGCTTGTCTTTGGAAATTTATCTCTTCTAGTTGTTGTTCAATCTGTTCTAAAGTCATTTTGTTTTCCTGGAAGAATTTTTTTCGAAGCAAAATAGATTTTATAGGTGCTTGACTTCAGTTCGTGGGATTCTTCAAAACTCTGACCCATTAGCAATATCGGGGACAATTCAGACAGGTCTAAATGAAGTCGAGGTTCATAAATAATTTCCGAAGTTTGTTTTCTTAACTTCAAGGCTGGTAGATTTATTTTGTTCGTCTTAACTTTCCATCCAGGTGCAATCTGTAACAACCACATTCCAGATAACTGTAAGCTCTTTGTAGGTTTCGCCGGACAAATCACTTTTGTGTTGTGGATGCCCAAGAGTGAATGGAGCCAACCGCTCAATGATCTTATAGCTTCAAAGTAGGGCAGTGGCCTATATGATATTTGGTTATCGCAGAGCCAAAATGATTCGGAATTTAGTTTCTCAGCAATTCGCTTCCACGTGCTTCGTATCAAGAAGCTTCAAAAATTGGGAAGTTGCCCGAAGTTTGCTCTGCACCGTCCATCGCACAGTGTCAGTATTCAGACCAGACATATGCTATTCCTGCACCATTTCTGAGGATGTGCTGTACTACTGGTAGCATGTGCAGCTGATGCAAGTGGTAATAGGTTTTATCTAGGAGCGGGATATCTAGAAGGATTCTAAGGGTGCGATTCTTGCAGATTATGGTGGTAGTAGCCACCGTTGCTAGTTCTTCCACGCTGATCTTGGGTCCTGAGATTGGAAATGAGAATCCTGGAGCATGATGCTGAACGTCTCTAAATATTGGCTCAAGTTGGTAAGAAGTTAACAGAGAAGGATGTCATTGGTTTCGTCGTGCTGCATGTATAACTGCGATGATTCGATCAGCGGATCTTATATAATGGTCTAAGCTACTATCGGTGACCCTATGAACGTTATTTAACGCTGCAGTGTAATCTAACTGCTTTGGAGCAAGGCTTGCTTAATTCATCCTTCTGGTCACTTGTTTTAGTTCGGTCCCCAACCGTTCCTGTCTTTCGTTCTGCTCCGTACTTCTTTGATGGATTTCTTCTAACTGTGCTCAGACAACATGGTTCTGCGTTTCGACGAGGTGGGAGATATTCACTCCGACTTGGTTGAGGTAGATGATTTCCTCCTCAATGCGTTATCAATCATCGTACGTCAGGAGGCCGGCGACGGGTCCTATGATACCTCCTAGGAATCCTAGCATAGGTGTTGTTCGACGACTTCTCATCCCTTCATTTTGCCCACACTTCATCCCTTCAAAATAGACGGGAGTTACATTTTCTTAATGGATGATTGTAAAGTTGAACGTACGTCATCGAGATTGAAATTTTCACCAAACAAAAGATGAAACAAAATAAATTCTAAGGTTCAACTACGCACAGAGCGAAAGTGATTAAGGTCATACGTATCCTTTTATTTTATTGCGTTTACATTAAAAATCATGTTTGGAACATTATTCAATCTGGGATGGCGTATTTTCAACTTCAACGCTTTCTTAATATGTTGACTAGTAACTTCTTAGCGGCTAACAGTGGGTTACTAAGAGTTTGTCGGTATGTTTCATGAAGCGTGTTCGCGGCTTCAAGGACAACATTTTTGTTTTCGGTGAATCCAACAATCGTGTAAGGGTTGCTTTTGGATTTGTTCCAGGAGATCCGAATCGACTTCCTCATCTGTGTTCTATTCTATCAAGTTTTTCTCGTGAGCCTGGAGAAAATTCGTCACACGGGTGGCGAATGTATTATCATCTAATCCCGTGCAGGGGTCGAGGTCCTTATCCGACCCTCTCGCGACAATAGACCTATCGAATTTGGAGAAAGACTTCTGTAAGGAATCCCTTCAACTCTCCGAATTACCTTAATCTACTACAATGAAGTACGACTACTTGCTCTTCTGATGTTAGGTGAGAGAGATGTAAACTCTTTATCACTCGTTCAACTCTTTCCTCGCAGCTTGAGTTCCATTCTCGTAATGGTTTTTCAGTTTCTGATTCAGAAGTTTCCTCGCCAGGAAACTTGCTAAAATCAAAAGGGATTAGCTCTTGGGGCGCTACCTCAACTTCAACGTCCTCATTTCTTGTGTTTATTGCGAGAACAAGACAAACTCCGCCCGTAGAGGATACTACAGCTTCACCTAGGTATATCCCTTCCGGTGTCTGGATTCTTGGAAAGTATTTCTCAGTGACATCTCGATTAGTGATGTGAATGGCAACTTGTCGCCGAGTCCTAGCCTTTATTTTTATTTATAACTACAAGAAAAGCCTAGAAACACTACCCGAATCGGGTAGTTTCACGCCTACCCTGAAAGGGAAATGGTTTAATGGTATATATGCGCAGTTCTTCTGGATACCTCTGGGGCGACAGTAGTTTTTGGCAACATAAGGTCACTCATCTGTTTTATATGGATAACCTGGAGATCTATGCTTCTGGTGCAAGGCAGCTATAGAGTGCTTCAAGTGTTGTCGACAAATACACAAGAGAGATTGGTATAGACTTTGGATTGGACAAGTGTACCAAGATTTATCTGAAGCGAGGACGAAGTACTGGCGTTTCCCAGGATTTTGAGCTCATAGATATGAGTATTATTAGACAACTTGACGCTGAAGAGACCTATCCATACCTAGGTATGCCTGAGAGCCACATTGAGGATACAACATCAGTGAAGCAGGCTCTCCGAAGCAGCTACAAGCATCTTCTTCGACAGATTTTTGTATTCAAATCTGTCGACGTTAAACAAGGTATCTGCGACTAAAATACTTGCCGTTCTAGTTCTACTTCACTCGTTTGGGGTCGTTCAATGGACGAAGAATGAGCTTACGGCCTTTGATGTCGCCACACGTAAGATCACGCAGATGCATAACAGCTTGCATATCAATTCGTCCGTTCCGCGATTATACATCTCACGCAGTCAGGGCGGACGCGGGAGTCCCCACTCTATGCTATAGGAACGGATCTTCGTTCCCTTTGCTTCGCTCGGATGTTCGCCGCGCGAGATGGCTTGCTAAAGGATACTGATTCAAATATATAGTTAGGAGAATTTGTACATTATTTCGTAACCTTGGTAACATTTGCTTCTATAAACGGTAGGATAAACCTACAAGTTTCAAGATTATCCTGGGTATAGCTGAATCTTAACATCAGAAGTAAGAAAAGTGCATTACTTGATCTAGATGCCTCACATTTAAAAACCCTAGTAAAGAAAGCCGAGGTCAAAAACTTCTGTCAACAGCTCCTCGACAAGAAAATGCACAGTAACTTTTACAGAAATGTAAAAGATCAGTCCTCGTTGTATGAGGTAACGTTTGTTTTTCTCAAATCATCCGTACTTATATCAGGTATTCACTTCAGGGTTTCATTTTTGCGTGAAAGTACGGTGTCATTTCCACTTTAGTATACCGTAGCCGCATTGTACGTCAAAAAGTTACCAGCGATGGGTGCAGAGCGTGACATGCACACGCGAAGTACCTAGAGCACATACTATACAGGTGTCCACTTCACGCGGGAAGGACGCATCTCTACAGACACAATGCGGTCCTAAGAGGGTTTTACTAATATCATAGTCGCTTTTACGGTGCTGGCTGTGACCCTGCCCTGCCAAACGCTTCGAGGGAGATGGAGAGACTTTTCTAAAGCGAGAAGTGCCAAATTTGCTGGAACTACGATTTTTGAACAGCAGTTTCCATTGCACACTCAAGGCCTGACAACGTTCTCCAAGACTTCGAGAAACGAACTATATTCATGATTGAATTCGCGGCTCCATCGCTCCAAGTTGTTCCCTCCGGTGGCTGTTTATCCACTCGGTGGTGGTCATATTTAATGAAGATTTTAATTTTACTTTGTTATTAATTGAAGTGTGGAGTTTTAACGAGGAAAATTTATGCAGAATGGCCTTCCTTATCTCAGCCTTCATCCTCGCTATTACTATGACTATATATAATAGCTATTTGTGATACAAGTGCGCAAAATAGGCGATTGCCAACGAGTGTAGATTTGTCAGCATGAGCCGGACGCTCGAAGCACGAGTCGGAGGTTAGCGCACGAGCGAAGCGAGTGCGAAGCGAGTGCGAAGCGAGTGCGAAAACGAGGACGAGTGCGAAGAGCTGAAGGCGAATCCTGAAATCACACGAGTCAGCAATTGCCTGTGCGCACGTGTATCACACGCTATTTTTTGCAACAACCTTCCGAGAAAGTTGTACTAAGAGAAAGACAAAGGAAGAATATTTACAGTTGCGGGGGAGGGGGGGGGGTAAGCGGTAAAACCCTCATCGGAACGAAAACAAATTCTAAAAATACGAAATTTTAATTAAATTAAATCGAAATATATGAAAATAACTAATATACTATCTGGTGGAGTACACTCTTCACCAGTTTGATTCGAATCTTTATTTAAGTCCATCTTCTTTTGACAATGAGAAGGAAAATTTCACTTGCACTCTAAACACGTCGACTTTAACCTCGCACCTGTCATCAGCTGTTCGCTTGGACACTGAGCGCTGCTGTTGCTACGTTGCCCCCGAATTGTCGCGATGCGGAAAGTTGCTCATCTGCAAAGTGCGCATGCGCGTACATTCCGCTGATGTGGAAAGTATATAAGAATCGAACTGCGCATGCGCCAATATCATTCCCGCATTGTTATCCGGAATGAGTCACTTTGCATATAATTTAGCTACATGGAACGGAGTACTTTCGAGGTGGGTGTTGCAAAAAGTATTTTGTACGCTACTGAAGTAGATTTTCTTTGTCTTCGATTCATATACTTATTTGTGTCAGAATGAGAAATTGCAAAAAAAAAAAAAAAAACGAGCACAGAAACTGTATTTTCGTGTATTTTAAAATACTTTTTCAATGTGATCGAAAAGAATAATTACGCCAGGACAGCGAACTGTATATACAGCTACCTAATATCGAATGACTTCGCAAGGTGCCAATTTCTATAATAATCAAGAATTACTACTATTAACAAGGGGAAGGGGGTCTCTCCAGCGGTAAAGTAAGATGACTCGCAACGTGGCGTGTTCCGCGTCAGCGGGCCTGCTCAACAGATGTGTGAGTGTACATTGTACATTCATTCGGAACAAACAAACCAAAATTATCACTCATACAAACATTTTTTTTCTACTTCAAAAAAGGATGATGCATACTTAATCAATTATATGTAAGCTAAGCACTTCATACGTCCTCTTTTAAGCACTAGCGATAACGGAAAACATGCATATTTACAGATATAGATTATTCATACGACCGGAATGGAAGCATGATGAAAAGTGGGTATTTCACATATTTTCACAAAATGTTTGGATTTCAACTGTTGCAATATTCATTCTACTGAGTTTAGCTAGCTATTATTTGCAAAAAATAGCAAACAGATCGTTCGTGAATCGAATAAAGTACAGTATGCAAGATCACTTCTTTTATACAATGGTTCTAATGTGCTCACAAGGTTAGTGAATTATAACTATGAATAAATATGTGGACCTCCAAATGAAAAAAAATATTGAAGTCGGTTTTTAAAAATGTATTTTTTGCGTTTTTCTGTATCAGCTGAGCATAGAAAACCGCAAGAATATGTTTTCTAAAAACACATAAGTAGAATAAAAAAAAGTTTTTTTTGAGTTTATGGAACTAACTTAAGAGCTGTGGGTATAAGCAAAAACTGAACTGAGTTTTATATAATTCACTAAAGATTCAGGATAAAATGTGGAATTATTCAGGCTTAATTATAAAAAAGACTTGTCTTTCTCAAAGTAAGAATGGAATAAAAGATTTAAATATTAATCGTGCAATAATTCAATAAAAAGTCTCTAAAAGATTCATAAAAACTAAATTGGAGATATTGAGTATTTGTAAAGTCCTGCGGTACATTAACTACAGGACGGAGTTCCGGCATCGCTGGGTACTACACACCGCGCCACACCAGGTGACGGCTTTTTTAATTTCAAAAGTTTGTCCTAACCTTACTTTCATTATATTGAAGAAATTAATATTTTTTAATCCTCTTTGGTTCATCCCGAAGCACTTCAAATGCGCTCCATCGCTCCCCCAACAAATTTAATTGAGCTCAACTGCAAGAACTGATAACGATGGCATACAATGAGGTGGGGGGGGGCTGGTGACACGCTTTACGTATCTCGAGTCCTAATTGATATTCTTTAATCCTCTTGGTCTCATTCCGAAGTACTGCAATGGCGCTGCATTGCACCACCAAAAAAATCAATTACACTCAACTGCAAGTACTGATAACAAGAGCATGCAAAGAGGTGGGAGGGGGGGCAGGTGACATGCTTTACGTATCTCGAGTCCTAATCAATATTTTTTACTTAAATTTGGCTTATTCCGAAGCACTTCGAATGCGCTTCATCTCTCAACCACAAAATTCAATAGCGCTCACCTGCAAGTACTAATAACGTGAGATTGCCATGAGGTAGTGGGTGTGGCGATACGCTTTACGTATCTCGAGCGATTTCATTATTTATTTCGACAAATCGGGCATCCATCTGTTAACGCAGCATTCTCACCTGCCCGCGAAATACACTTGCAGGCGGCTCGAAAAATACGAACGATAGAATTATGAGTATTGAAGTAGAAAGAACGAACGTTATCTGTGAGACAGTGGCGTGGAGAGGAAAGAGATAAGCAATAGGTCAGTATCTAGGTAGCACGTATGTTCCGTTCTCTTCGCACTCGTCAATTTTTGCAGCAGGCATTCTCCGTTCAATTAAGGGCATATAACAACGTGAATACTGTGATGAGTCAGGCGATGCACCATTGCCCAAGTGCTGAAATGAAATGGGAAGAACACCTCCCAAATACAACATTTCGCAAGCTGTGAAAGATTCGGATTGTGAAATATCGGGAATGAAGTCAGGAATTCTTTTTCATTGATGGGCCAATTTCCATTCACAATACTATCGGAAGAAACGGTCAGAGGCTAACGTACTGGGTTATCGGCGATAAAATTGCTCGCAATGGAGACATGTGAAACATTTAAAGAAAATCATTCCTCGCATTTTTTCAGATTCTAAATCCTTACTCCACATTACTCCTTGCCAAAAATTACTTGTGGTGCATTATTGGAGATATTTTCGTTCACATAGGTCTTATTCTATATTTTCTGTCGTGGTCGCGCGTGATCTCGTATTGCGTACGGCCCTGGTGTTTCTGTACACCCACTCCTTTGGGGGACCGAGTCCCTGAAGGGGTGGGCGAACAGTTAGTACTGCTCAATGCACGGCCTTCGTCACTGCTATGTACGAACGTAACCCATCCCTGTAGTTTCGTTACTAAATGTGTTCCTTCTAATTAATCAGTAACAATACTAACTGTGTCACCTGTGCTACTGGTTATACCATACCAATTTTGAGGTATCCATTTTCACGTTGAAAATGGGTACAATAAACATTACTTAAAAGGAAAACGTAGCATTGTTTCTCACCCTACGCGCCTAGTTTCACTGTCGGATCAATTTTCAAGTTTTTATTTCAATCATGCATCAACGAGGCATATCACAGATAATCCCAATTCGCAGTTTGTTGAGCGACGCGGAGTATTTCGGAAACTTTATACCTAGCAAACCCTTGCCCGTCTGAAGGTGGGAACACGGATTTTTTAGTAGATTTCTAAAGTCATCCGCGACGGACGTTAAAATAAAGTCGTGAATATAAAATTTCTCTTCGGACGAAAAGTTGATACAAACTACGCTAGTGCGCATCGTGGCCTCTAGCTAGTTTTGTATAGAACAAACAAATAAAAAATAAAATCATTATCTTTTTCTCATTAATTAGTAAGGTACGCAATGTGGCTGCTTAGTTAAGTTATTGAGTGATTGGCAGTGATTTTATTTAGTCCAAGAAGGTGCTGTAATGGACGGAGAGTGCCAAGTGCTTAAGGACTACCACTTTAATTTATCAAAACAGACCTGGTATGCATTGTGGCTGCCAGACCAGTTTTAACCAAATTAAACAAACTAACGAGAAGCGATACCTGAGTACAAGCGGACGGAGAGTTCCGGTTACTCAAGTTGGTCTATTGTTGAATAAAAGCAAATTTGACGTACGAGAAAATTTTGAGTGCCTACTTCGCGGGCGTGAAAGCAGGGAGACAGTGATCTTTATATATATATATATATTCTGGCCTGCAACAGTGGTAGAAGTAAGACAAGTTCCTGGAG
Source organism: Andricus curvator (assembly GCA_932195095.1). Taxonomy (NCBI): domain Eukaryota; kingdom Metazoa; phylum Arthropoda; class Insecta; order Hymenoptera; family Cynipidae; genus Andricus; species Andricus curvator. Next base: position 9,116 of record CAKNYM010034394.1, read on the forward strand.
GGGCAAGCGAAATAATCTCTATATCGTGCCCAACCACTTAGTATTTTCTAACTGGACAGGCAAGATTTTTTTTATTGTTATAACTAATAGAAGATTTTTTTATTAAAAATAAGACCAATCAAATATCAATTGATTTCATTTTTTGAACGTATCCCTTTCCTGACATTATGAGTAATTGATATGCAAATTACTTCTTTTAATCAGTAATAACGAGTGTAAGGCAACAACGACCCTGAATGGGGATTATAGGAACGGCGACGCCCATAGAATTTAAACCAGCTTTCATTAGAAATGTCTTGTGAAAGTTTAACGAAATAACGAACTGAAACGATTTTAGTACCCTTTTTGACGCGAACCTTAACAAATTGCAAAAGAAAATTCACCAAGCTAAAGAACAGAAACTCAAACAAGAAACTAGATTAGATTTAATAGATTTAGATGTTGAGGCTGATTCTGACACCGAAACGGTAATTTCCAAGTAAATGGACAAATGACTTGAAGGGTAAAAGTGAATGATCAGAATTTTATTTCTGATGTCAGAAATTTTCTTTCACTTTAAATTCAATAAATTCTGAATGGAACTAGAATTTTCTTTGAATATATTTCGCACTACGTAAATGAAAATCGCGTCAGTCAAATAAAATTATTGTCTAATTATAGACTATATTTTCCAACTGAATACTTCTCTTTTTAATCGATGTTTTTAACATTTTGCCTTTCCTGCCTAAATAAGGAGTCAAGTAACACCCTTGCAAAACTAGACCTGGGGTGAGAAAAATATTCCGTTGTGATCTCAAAGAAATTAATATTTCATTAATATTAATATTATTTGATTAATATTTATATTATTTTCATAAATCAAATTCAAAAAAAATTTGCAAAAAATAACGCCTGTTATATAATGTGTTAACAGTTTAAGGAGTCTACTATTAAGACTACTTTTCTCGCTCTGCAAGACATTGCAGCAAAGAGGGCGGGTCTTCAACCCAATATTGTTGCTCCTATACACCTATTAAACCTGGATGCAAGTGCAGCCATGAATTTCATTCTAGAATGTATGACTCTGCAACAGAGTGCATACGACATACCACAATTTGACTGAAAAACTCCGAGATTGAAAGAATTTTTGCAAGACGTAGCAAACAGTGCTATTTATATTGCCGACGCAACAGAACTGGGTTTTATTAAGGCCGTGTTAAGTAAACTTAAGGTTTCAGCACGCGAAAGCGTTCGCGATAAACGGTTTAATAAAATAAGCGAGATAGTAACACATTTAAAAAAACGTTTCGCACCCCAAAAAAAAATACCAGGGGTATTTTGAGGCGATTGTCAATTTGAGAATGAAGCAAACGGAATCAATCAGTGATTATCATGATCGTATTCAAGGTCTTCTAACAGGTGCAAAGCACTCTTTAGAAGAAAAGTATATCGCAACGTACCGAGAGGTCGCTGAAGTCGTCCAGCATCAAAATATATTAGGAAATGCTATCATGATTAGGCCCGTAACCGACATGGCTTTAGATGATTTCATTAGTGGACTACCAGACAAAATGTTCATTTTTCTGGATACGAGAAATCCTAAGGATCTCAGAGAAGTTGTCGAACATGCGCGTCATGTTGAGGAGAGACATAAATACGCGAAGAAAACAAGGTTTCCTCTTATCACACATCCCGGAGTGAGGAGGACACCTAAGAACGTTCGAGACTTCTTAGCCCCTATTCTAACCAAATGGACAAATCGGATAGACCAGAAAGAGGTAAAAGTCCCGAACGACCCGTGGTCATTAATCCTGCTGTAGTGTTGAATATGATCTACAACCAAAATCTCGCGCAACAGTATCCACATCTTTCTGCGGTTTATAATTAAATGATACTGCAATTTAAAGATCCTCAAGGCTACCCTTACCAGCCTCATAACCCCTTTATCTACGACCCCCCCCCCCCCCATGATTCAACATACCACTCAGAACCTGCAAACACAGGATGATCCCCAGTGGAGTAACCAATTACAATCATCGGGCAGATAGTCCTACTCAAGATCATCCTCTTCAGGTCCGCAGGGTAATTTATGCTCCCTCCCCATTCTTCGCGTTGCTCCGACGTAGCAGGAAGTCCAAATCCTCACGAGTAGTCGCCAGTTGTCAGAATCAAGGCAAGGACAAGAAAACCTATTACCATAAGCGTGACAAACCCTGAGTTGAAACAGAGCTTTCTACCTAGAATCGATACACCGGAAGGCATATACTTCGAGGAGGCCGCAGTCTCCATTAGGAATGGTGTTTACCATGCAATGGCTATAAACACCACAAAAAAAGACGCCGAGTTCGGAACTAAAGCCCAAGAACGTATTCTCTTCGAATTTTGCAAATTCCCTGGAAAGGATTTTTCCGATTCCGAAGCCGAAAACTTGCAACAGGATTCTGAAAATTCTTATTTGGAGCAAGCGGAAAAAGTGAAACAGGCATTACATGTTCCACATCTGCTACCGGATGAACAGAGATGGTGTTCCGATGGGTCGACGAGTACGCCTACATTTTCCACTTGAACGTTGAAAAATAAACCTGAACCCATCTGATTCAACAGCGAATAGCCACAACTGAGGACGAGATAGTACACAGAAAACCATTTCGGTCTGCGTACGAATCCATGGAACAAGAAAGAATTCAGCTACAAAAACCATTAGAAAGCGGGATTGTTGGACACTCAAAATCACCGTATTAATTAAAATTATTATTATTATTAATATATATTATTAATTAAAATCACCCTTTAATTATAATCCCTAATAAGATTGATGCCTTCAGTCAAAATAAATGGCGGGTAGTTATCGACTACAGGGCATTAAATGAAAAGATTATCGGGGATGCGTATCCATTGCCCAATATCAGTTCAATTTTTGATAGATTAGGATATGCTCGTTATTTCAGCATTTTCGACCTGGCAAGCGGCTTCCACCAAATAGAAACGCACCCTGATGATATATATGAAACCGCATTTTCCAGCATCAGGGGATACTCCGTATATCTGCGCATGCCAATGGGGATTCAGAATGCTCCTTCCACCCTTCAGCTCCTTCTAAAGGACGTGTTGAAGGGAATACTAGCTGTCGGAGCTTTCGTTTATTCGGCTCAGAGAAGCAAACTCAAAACTTTAGCCGGATAAATGTGACTTCTTGAGGACAGAAGTGACGTACTTAGATCACATTATAGGTCAAGATGCTGCGAAACAAAATCCCACAAAATTAGCAGAGATTAGGTATAAGCGCGCCCTAAAAATGTTAAAGCAATGTGAAAATTCCTAGGGCTTACAGGTTACCACAGGAGATTCATCAAAGACTACGCAAAAAAGGAAAAAACTTCAGACGACCTTTTAGAAACCGACAAATATTCGATTAAATACCTCTCGGTCAGCTAAAGGTCGTAAAACTAATAACGCAGCTGAAATAAAAGCAGCCACGGTGGCAGCCGAGATAGCTAGAGAGGCAGGGATTGGGAAGCTACCGATGAATACTAATTTGAAATTTCTGCTCAACAGCGCCACGGATTAGATACCAAAATGGAAGACCAATGATTGGAAAACATATAACAATAAACCAGTAAGGAATCGGACGGAACTCGAAAGACTAATAAGGGCTATCGAGCCACATGATGTCTTCTGGGAACGCGTTCCAGAGCATCAAGGATTCTTTGAAAATGAAACGGCAGACCAACTAGCACGTGAAGGAATCGAGAATCTGGATGTGAACCGCGTTTCAAAACCAGATATCGAATATGATGAATTAACCATGGACGTCATGCCACAACCCTCAGATAGTGAAGACAGTGGAATAGAACAAGTATCAATGACTGATAAGGAAGGTGAAAATTTGGAAAAGGTCTTACAAAAATCAGTTATGAAGTTTGATGAGTCCCTGAAGGAACGCGGAATAGATCCCGCTGACCTAACGAACTTGACTCTAGATTGGGATCATGAAGGCATGCAGAAAGATTATCTTCAAGAATGCACATTTGTCTCAGAAGGCGAAGTAGATGAATAACTCTTAGAGGAGCTGTAGCTAATCAAGGAAATTTAAGTAACTTACCGGGCCCCTTCCAAGATAAACACGAATCAAGAAATGCAGACCTAGAATCATGCAAACAATATGAAAAGTCAGCGAATCGAATAAGGAAAAGTACGGTGTGTTTCAAAGGTCTTCCAGAGTATATGGATTCTCCCACTCTTGAAAACCACCCCCACGAAGATCGCTATTTTCCACCCCTGCAGTGTCTAGCATTCCGAGAGCAAGGTGAACCCCTTTGGTGACTACTGAATTCAGCTCGGAAGGATTAAATGAGGACAGAACGACTGCGGAAGTCAACACGAGGTCCCATAATTTCTCTAGTTCCGAGATAGATTTGCAAATATCCTATATCGATTCTCCAACCCACCCATCCTCTCCTGTACCCGTAGAACCTGCGGAAATAAAGTTAATGACCACCTGTACGGATGAACCTCAGATCGCCCATCAATGGACAGATCCTCTTACGTTCAGAAGAGATATCTACGCCTACTTTATTTCTGAGGATTGTGAACCAACGAACCCTATCGCTAAGCTACTAGTGGCTACAGAGCGTCTTGATTTACAAAACCTATGGGAATACCACCAAAGAAGGGCCAAGTCCTGATTACTCCTCACGGTCGTCACAAAACCTATTCAATTGTTGTGAAGAGACTACATGGCGATGAGATCGAATATGATGACGTAATGAAAGGACTAAGAAACCTTAACGACAGTTTAAATCGTGACAATCAAGTTACGTGTCGTATGGCTAATGCCGGAGATCTTTGCGACGGAAAGATAGACGTTTCTCTCCCATCTCGAAGACCTACAATAATTGCCAAATACCATCATAGTTTGGTCGGAGGTCACAAAGCGATCACAAAAACTTACCGACGTGTCAGAGAAAGAAATAGTTGGCCTGGGTTGCGGGACGAGATTACGGAGTTTATTCGAGGCTGTAAAAGCTGCCTAGAACAGAAACTCGTTCGAGCTCGTACCCGAAAACTATTGCTAATTACCGATATATATGCGACGAATTTAATAAAGTTCACTTAATCATTTAATTTTTAATTCATTTAATCGCTCACAGAAATACTATGATGAAAAGGCAAAACCGTTGAATGCATAAATCGGAAGTAAGGTTTATGTATATAATAAAGTGACGTAGAATAAATTTGAAAAACGGGCTACCGGACCATTTACTATCGTAGGATTTATAAAAAATAATAATGCCATTATATTGAATGAAACCGGCGAAAGGTTCCCCAAACACAAGGATAATCTCATGATTGCACATTGCTAAAGGACCCCCCCCCCCCTTCCCAAAGTAAGTTAATTAATTCGAGTCCATTATTGGTTAACGTTTTGGAAATAAAGGAAAATGGAAATATACTACGCCCTTCTATTAGTATTTGCTCTGAATATCCATGACTACTGTGGGAATGAACCGAATGGACCGACCCATCAGATCACCCTGTTGCAAACTAGCAGTGGAATATACTACTAGTTTCAAGGGACAATGAAGAGAGCTGCAAGTACCCGGAGAGTTACTACGTTTCTTGACCTATCCAAAATGTTTAGTTTCCGGGAATCTTATAAGGAAAGACTGAGAACTCGTAAGGTACTATGTCGTAAGGTGCAGTCAAAGATTCTTAATTATATGAAGAAATTTCTGTCGCTGACAGACTACAAGCGGCAGTGGAGGCAGAAAAGGAAGAGTTGCAAAGAATAACGGAATATTCCATTCCATCAAAGCTAACTCAAAGAATCAGGCTTTGCAGAGCCACACCACTGTTGGGTTTTATCAACAGCATAGCTGGAACACGAAGAAGAAATGCCACATTATAAGAAGCTTTCCGTAACTTTCTGCAAGCCATTGAAGTGGGAATCGGCAACTATATTTGCTCTGCAGATGAACTATCAGATGTAATCCACGCCGTAAGAAAGGGGCAACTCCATCCTTCGTTGTTGACAGCACAACAACTGCAGCCTGTTTTTAGGGACATCCAATATGAGGCGCCGAAACTAAATAATTCTTCGAATTATTCGTGAGAAGTATTGCTTCTCTATAATCCAACAACTGAAGCCCTACAGGCCTGCGACATCAGGATAAGCTATCAGGCTCAGTGTTAATGAACAGAACTAGCGACCTTAGATGAATAGCTCTATTCCATAGCCAAACAGATTCCAACAAGAATAATATGTCAAGGTAGGTCGAAAGTCATCGTACATCATTCCGACATAGGCCACGTCCAGCTAGCCCCAGGATGTGAGATAAAGACTGCGGCAGTCAGTATATCGGCACCTATCACCACGAGTGGAGAAACAGAAGCCACATATGAGTCTAACTTGCATTTGTATTTAGCCCAAACCTCAACGATAATGGCCCCAGCTAGACAGCTAAGAGAAATGATAGTTAAAGAAATGGTGCCAGTAACAGAACATAAGAGCATCTCCAACATTAACAAAAATTCTAAGACACTGAATGAATTGGAACAAGAAACGTACAACCTCTGTTTTCAGCAACAAACTGAGGATAAACCAGCTACACTAATCCATGGCTCTTACACCCGTATTGTGTTACTGGCTTTAGGAATGATAACATATTGCTGCAAATCCAACATCTGCAGAAACTCCTGTTCTGGAAGCATCTGGCTCAGCAGAAAATACAACCAATCAGGAGACGGAAAGGATGACACAGTCGATGAAACCCCGAAATGCATCCAACCATGGAGAACACAAGATTTCACTAAAGATAGTGCTACCGAGGCAGACAATACAACCTGCATAGAACACTCAGCATTCCACAGAAAAATGCTCCAACAAACTCCAGATGACTTCCAGATAACAAATCTTGACCAGCAATCTACATCTACTCACATGTACCATTGTGTTGAGTGTTTTAGAAAGGAAAAGAAAGTCCTAAGATGTTGGAGCCAGTGATGTGTTCAGTTTCGAATACTTTAAATCATGCTGAGATATTTAAACTTTACAATATTCAAGCAATATTTAGAATATTTCATTGACTCATTAATTAGTAAGGTACGCATTGTGGCTGCCAAACTAAGGTATTGAGTAAGGCAACAACAACAACCCTGGATGGGGATTAGAGGAACGACGACGCCCATAGAATTTGAACCAACTTTCATTGAAAATGTCTATTGAAAACTGGGCAGCTTAAAAGCCTCCAACATTAGACTAATAAAGTTATTCACTTATTTTATATGGTATGTAACACGAAGCACTTCGAATGCGGCCCATCGCTCAGCCGAAAAATTCAATTGCGCTCAACTGCAACTACTGATAACGAGAGAGTGCAATGAGGTGGGGGTGAGGCTGGTGAAACGATTCACGTATCTCGAGTCCCAATCAATGTTTATTACTTATCTTTGGCACATTCGGAAATACTTGAAATGCGCTGCCTTGCACCATAAAAAAATGCAATTGTGCTCAGCTGCAAGTACTGATAATGAGAGCATGCAATGAGGTGGGGCGGGCTCGCGAAACGTTTCACGTACCTCGAGTCCTAATTAATATTTCTCAATCCTCTTTGGCACATTCCGGAGCACATCAAACGCGCTTAATCCCTCCACCAAAAAATGTAATCGCGCCCAACTGCAAGTACTGATAATGAGAGCGTACAATAGGGTGTTGGGTGGGGGGGATGGTTACACGCTTCACGTATCTCGAGTCCTCATCAATATTTTTTACTCATCTTTGGCACATGTTAAAGCACTTCAAATGCGCTGCCTTGTACCACCAAAAAATTCCATTGCGCTCTAATGCTGGAACTGATTACAAGAGCATGCAATTAGGTAGGACGAGCCCGTTGACACGCTTTACGTATCTCGAGGCCTCATTAATATTTTTCAATCCTCTTTGGCTCATTCCAAAGCACTTAAAATGTGCTCCATCGCTCCAATAAAAAATTCAACTGCGCTCAACTGCAAGTACTGATAACGAGAGCATGCAATTAGGAGGAAAGAATGGCTGATGATACGCTTTTCATATTTTCAGTCCTGATCAATACTTTTTACTCATCTTTGGCTCATTCCGAAGCAATTCAAATGCGCTCCATCGATCCACCAAAAAATTTAATTTCGTTCAACTGCAAGTACTGATAACGAAAACGTACAGTGGCGGGGGGGGGGGGGGGGGGGTGATGGCAGACTTTACGTATCTTGAGTTATAATTAATATTTTTTTACTCTCTTTGGCTTATTCCGAAGAACTTCAAAAGCTCTCAACATCTCCTCCAAAAAATTCAATTGCGCTCAACTGCAAGAACTGATAACGCGAGCTTGAAATAAGGTTTAAGGGAGCTGCTGACATGCTCTACATATCACGAGTCCGAATTAATATTCCTCACTCATCTTCGTCTCATTCCGAAGCACTTCAAATGAGATGCATTGCACCACCAAAAAAATCAATAGCGCTACACTGTAAGTACTGATAACGAGAGCATGCAGTGAGGTGGCGGTTTGGTCAAACGCTTCACGTATCTCTAGTACTTCGAAGAGAACCAGCCACTGGATGGTTCGATTAGTCTTTCGCCCCTATACCCAGTTCCGACGTTCAATTTGCACGTCAGAATCGCACGGCATAGTTCACAATCTTGCGGGACCCATCGTGTACGCTCTGGGTGCGCCTCTGCTCGCAATTAGTATGAGACACCCCGGGAGTGCGGGACTGCATTGTGACGCAACCCATCCTTCTTTAGTCGACGCAAGGCCGACTTCACTTTTATTGCAACCCTTGGTCCATGTTTCAAGACGGGTCCTGAAAGTACCCAAGGCAGTAGCGTCGCCGACCGTTATTATTTTGGATGAGCCTGTCTGAGAACACCGCCGACCAACAGCTGACCAAATACGAAGAACCGTTCATAAGGGCCACTTTTACACACACAAATGACGTACGCAAATCATTATCGTCTGTCTGTGCTTTTTAAGGCTTCAGGACGCGACGACCGATCCACGACCGCCTATACAGAGTATGTGCAAGCGATTGCGTTTAACAGCTGTGTGTATACGAAATAATTCACATATCACACAGAGGGACGGTCATTGCGGCTTTTCAACTTGCTTTAAAGAACGCCGCACTCATCAAGTAAAGGAAATTATTTGGAAGCGACTGACGTTTATTATTTCGCTCGTACCGCGAAGTATAATACACATACTTCGCGATGAGCAGTTTTTAGTTTATAAACGACGCTCAGCCAGGCATGGTCGTATGTTCGAAATGTCCATGTTCGTGTGTTCGACAGTTCCGTTCGAGGGACGAAAATGCATAAAGTCAGTGTGGCGTTATTACAGTCGTGATGAATAAATACCAGAGGAACACATACATTCATTAATACTGTATCATCGAAACGGGGGTGGCGTAATTAAATAAAGGCCTACGCCAGCCTCTGAGCACGGTCGGCAGTCACGAGGAATCCACCGCCGTGACATCAGCAAAGAAGCGTCATTTAATAGCCAGGCAGAAACTCATTAAAAATCATGGAACCGGCCGACAAGCGAGGTTACCTTCTTTATAAAAAGGGAGTAACTCGCCTGTAACACGATACGGTCCTCTTCCAGGTTACCATGGCAGGCTGAATTTTAACTTGACCAATGACCAACGAACAAGCGCTGGCCAAAGACTCCTTCTACAGCAGAGAAAAAAACAAAAGTTGTTCAAAGCGAAAAGAAAAGAGAAACACAACTTAGAGCACAACACAACCCACAGCACACATTTTTTATTGCGACGCAGAACAGGAGAGGCGATTCATAATGTTAAAAGCATAGCTCGCTGAGATTCTCTCACTTATCATTTTCATCACAGGAGAGTGCTTTTCCATAACACAAATGCGTACGTATCGACAACTCTTTCTGACTTCGTAAACAGTCTGTGTATTTTGAGAGAAATTTCCTTTCACTACTCTCCTCTCAAATCGTATTCACTCTTACCAACTTTACTTTTTTTCCTCTTTATCAAAATTCAACATTAATAACCTTGAAGCAACTTACACATTAATGGACCTTCAGCAGGTTCACCTACGGAAACCTTGTTGCAACTTTTACTTCCTCTAAATGATCAAGTTTGGTCATCTTGCTGGCAACATCGGCAATGCCGAAGCACTGCCGTGCACCAGTTCAAAGACCTCACAAAATCATTTAATCAGTAGTAGCGACGGGCTGCGTGTACGAAGGGCTGGGGCGTAATCAACGCGAGCTTATGACCCGCGCTTACTGAGAATTTCTCGTTCATGGGGAATTATTGCAAGCCCCAATCTCTAATACGAAGGAGGTTTAGCGGGTTATCCGGGCCACTCGGCCAGGGACGACACGCTGATTCCTTGAGTGTAGCGCGAAGAAGATTTATTTGTACGCTGGAAGTAAAAAACCCACCGACCGAGGCCGGGGGTCTTCAAGATACCAGAAGGTACGCCTATATAGCAGGCTAGAGGCTCGTTCGTTATCGGAATTAACCAGACAAATCGCTGAACCAACTAGGAACGGCCATGCACCACCACCCACTGAATCAAGAAATAGCTATCAATCTGCCAATCCTTCCAGTATCTGGGCCTGTTGAGGTTTCTCTTGTTGATTCAAATTGAGCCGCAGGCTCCACTCCAGGTGGTACCCTTTCATTAATTCCTTTAAGTTTCAGCTTTGCAACCATACTTCCACTGGAACTCGAAAGCTTTGGTTTCCCGGAAGCTGCCTGCCGAGTCATCGGAGAATCTTTGGCGGATCGCTCGCTGGTATCGTTTATGGTTAGAACTAGGGCGGTATCTGATTGCCTTTGAAGCCCTAAATTTCGTTGTTGATTAATGAAAACATTTTTGGCAAAGGCTTTCCCTTCTGTCCATCTTGCGACGATCCCAGAATTTCACCTCTGACATCGCAATTCGAATGCCCCCATCTGTACCTATTAATCATTACCTCGGGATTCCGAAAACCAATAAAATAGTACCGAGGTCCTATTCCATTATTCCATGCACACAGTATTCAGGCGAAGATAGCCTGCTTCAAGCACTCTAATTTGTACAAAGTGAGCGTACCAACTCACCTCGATACTCAATTATGAGCACCGCGATGGGATATTAGTTGGACCGCACCGAAAGACTAAACCCATCGGTAGGACGTCTCACGAGCATGTCAGTTAAACACCGCCAGCGGCTAACCCACAGCGTACGACATAGATTCAACTACGAGCTTTGTAACCGCAACATTTTTGATACACGCTATTGGATTGGGGAATTTGCACGCCTGCTGTCTTCCTTGGATGTGGTATCCTTTTCTCAGGCTCCCTCTCCGTGATCGAACCCTGATTCGCCGTAACCCGTTACAACCATGGTAGGCGCAGAACCTACCATCGACAGTTGATAAGGCAGACCTTTGAAAGATTCTTCGCCGGTTCAAGACCATGCGATCAGCAGAAAGTTATTCAGAGTCACCAAGTTATTCAGAGTCACCGCGGTTTCACCCTAATTTGGCGTGCACTGAGACATGCATGGATTAATCTTTGAGACAAGCATACGAATACTGGTAGGATCAACCAGGGAGCTTCGATAAGTTGAAAAATCTCTCGTTGAGCCCTTTTTTGCCTACCCTAGAACTATGTTCTAATCGGTGAGACTTATTTTCATCATATTACTGAAGGCCAATACCGATCAGCTTGTGTATGTTTCATGCGTATCGATCTTGTGCCGCTCCGTCGCTCTGCAAATGAAAAATTTAATCGCAGAACCGCTTCTGAAATTCTCGCTTAGAATCGAGTGAGTCGATGCTCTGTACATAAGCGCAGATTATGAGTTCATTGCTGAGAAAACAATCACGCAAACGCCTGAGGCGCGCGTCAAGTATCGGGCCATTCGGTCTAGCTCACCATACTGTGGAAATGCTCTGCTTACATAGATCCGAAACGTCCCGAAGGACAAATGGCGACCAACGGCTCATGTATGCATATCAATGGGAGTCAGCTCTTCGACGTTTCAACTTTCTTAGATGGGCTCCTCACACTTAAAACCCAAACAAAAATGTCAAGATTCACAGATGTCGCTAGTCAATGTGCCAAGTACTTGAATGAAAACCTGACTTGACCTGCGTATCAAGAGTCTCTAACATCAGTTTCACCCACGTGATGTAGTTTCTTAAGTAAGCCAAATTCACACGCATTAGTTTCTGAAGTAAGCTAAATTCACGCGCATTAGTTTCTCAAGCAAGCCGAATCCACGTGCATTAGTTTCTCATACAAGCCATATGCACGCGCATTAGTTTCTCATATAGGCTAAATCCACGCGCATTAGTTTCCCATACAAGCTGAAACCACGCGCATTAGCTTCTCGACACCCATTATTTTCTCAAGCAAGCCAAATTCACACGTATTATTTTCTGAGGCGAGCCAATAATAATGCTTACCATCAACCTTTAATTTTAGTTTTTGTTTTCATTTATTATGATAACAGTTAGTTTTTGAATTGAACTGTAAACTATTTGTATGAATCAGATGATTCTCAAACAAATAAAGTACTACTACAAGTAATATTCACGCGCATTAGTTTCTTAGGCAATAAGCCGAATCCACGTGCATTCGTTTCACAAATAAGCGAAATTCACGCGCATTAGTTTCTCAAACAAGTCATATTCACGCGCATTAGTTTCTGAAACAAGCCATATTCACGCGCGTCAGTTTTTCGTACAAGTCGAATCCACGCGCATTAGTTTCTCAAAGAAGTGCAATTCATGCGCTTTAATTTCTCAGATAAGCAGAATGCACGCGCATTAGTTTCTTTGACAGCGCATTGGCCTATGACTGAAAACGGTCGAGAAGCACTCACGTACAGTCACTCTCAGTAAACACACTGGTCAGACGTTGAACTCACTGTATAAGTCCACAACACACAATTTGCACAAGCAGACCCACTTACCAAGGAGAGTCCGACGGCCCTTCTCCTTGGCAAGTGGTCTCGCTCGAACGACATTAGGGTCAGGGTAGTCAGGTAGTATTTCCCTCTTCAGTTAAGAAGTTTCTCAATCTATTTTTCTTTGCGTCGTGTACTGATTTCCTGTGATGTTTAATGACAGGATTACGCTCTTGTCTAGCGTGAATGTACTCTACAAGTTTCACAATGTCCGGACTTTCAGTGTTCCTAACATAATGACTTCAGTGAAATTCCTTGCATAATCTCCAATATAACTGTATTCAACTACTTCCACGATGTCTGAACTGTCAGTGTTTCTAATATACTTGCGGAGCTTCTGAAACCATCTAACCGTCTTAATTATATTCTTTTTTATATGTGTTAACTAGGCGGTCCACCACGGGAAGCACCTATATCGCCACTTCTTTCTCGCCATGGACTCCTCACATGCCTTTGCTATGAATTCAGTGAAATTCCTAGCATATACTTCAACATCTCTATTAGATTCTAATGGACCATTGAACGGAATTGCGTCAACCAAGGCTTTGAGGCTCTCATCGAACTACGACCTGTCCACTTTCTTAATAAAAAATTGTCCAGGACTTCATTCGGAAGGCTGCCCCATTTCTCCAAAGTTAAATCTCGTGTTGCTAGAGATGCGTATTTCGATAAACCTATGATCACTCGTAGTGATTCCATCTAGTACCCTCCACTGTTTGATGTGCTTGAGCATATTCGAAGATACTAATGTCAAGTCTATATAGGTTTAGTAACCAGCATGACAATAATTCCCTAACTGTGCAGGTTCATTGAGTAGTCTCAAATCGTTCTGCGTGCTGAACTCCTCAACTAACAAGCCATTCTCGTCTGTTATCCCACCTCCACAGGTCGGGGATTTCACATTAGCATCAATTGAAATTATGAACCGTACACCACTCAACTGATAAAGGACTGAGCCTCAATGAAAAATGAAAATGAAAGAACTGCATGGCGCGGTCACCTGGGCACATACACAATACTCTGTGAGCAGGTGACGCAACACGGTCATATTTACTTCTTCGTTCAAAGCCATAATTGCAGCCTTGGGCGAGCCCTCGGCAAAGTCCACTTTGGCTGATGATCCTATACCAGCAGGTCCCTGAGTACAAAGATAGCGCTCTTGCATAAAAATCAAGTCAACTCTGTGTTCTACTGATTTTCTGATTTCACCAGTAACTTCGGCATCGTGATTCGAACTATGCTACCATAAAATGAATTCCTTTCCTTATCTAATCTTCGTCCTAACTCTTCTCAAAGTGAATATCGCGGCTGACCTAACCAAATTAACAGTTGAGCTATTCAACGATCCAGGGGCAATTCCGGATGTGGAACAGTGCCATTCGGAGCCAGTTTCGGCCATGGAGCCAGCGGGATTCACGCCAAAACAGCACCCAGTCACATATCATCACACGCACAAAGCTGTTTTTGAGTTTGTTTGATTAAGAATGCATTTTGAATCCCACGAGACTTAACAGAACTAAAGGACACAGAGGAGCGCAGAGCTGCATGCGCCCCCGGGAGTATTTGAGTACGGGTAGGGTGGGCCTAAAACCCTCCATCTTCCTCGGATCTTCCCCCTCTGCCATACAGCCCCTCGTTCGGGAGAAACTGTTTAAGCTTTAGACATAGAATTGTTCGCAACTCGGCCATAACCCTCACCTCCCTTTAAAAGAAGTAAATTTGTATTAGTAATTATTTAAATATGTAGTATTCATTCCTCCACAACTCAACATCCAACCACACTCATCATTCTGCTCTTAGAAATCGGCCCTCGCCCCAAGCGGACGAAACGGTGTGAAGGTAATTGAGTTTTCCATGCGGAGCAAAGTGCTCTGCATCTGCTCCACGTCTGCTCCCGCGAGCAGGATCAGGTAGTGTCACGCCTACCCTGAAAGGGAAATGGCTTAATGGTATACATAAATACATACAAACAAACTAACGACAAGCACACACTTCGGCGAGGCCCCAGTCTCCATTAGGAATGGCGTTTACCATGCAATGGCTATAAACACCACAAAACAAGACGTCGAGTTCGAAACTAAAGCCCAAGAACGTATTCCCTTCGAATTTTTCAAATTTCTCCGAAAGAATTTTTCCGATTCCGAAGCCGAAAACTTGCAACAGGATTCTAAAAATTCTTATTTGGAGCAAGAGGAAAAAGTGAAACAGGCATTACATGTTTCACATCTGCTACCTAATGAACATGAGATGGTGTTCCGATGGGTCGACGAGTACGCATACATTTTCCACTTGAACGTTGAAAAATAAACCTGAACCCATCTGATTTAACACCGAATAGCCACAACTGAGAACGAGATCACAGAAGACCATTCCGGTCTGCATACAAATTCATGGAACAAGGAAAAATACAGCTACAAGAACCACTAGAAAGCGGGATTGTTGGTCAATCAAAATCACCGTATAGCAAGCGGCTTCCCCCAAATAGAAACGCACCCTGATGATAGATATAAAACCACATTTTCCTCAACCAGGGGATACTCCGAATATCCGCGCGTGCCAATGGGGATTAAAAATACCGCTTCCACCCTTCAGCTCCTTCTAAAGGACGTGTTGAAGGGAATTCTAGACCTTTGCAATTTTTTGCTTTTTCGCCACTTTTACAACCTCACAAGCTAATATAACTTCGTGATACTCATTTTATGGCCTTTTGCTCTTAGTATTAATATTTGCGACTCTTTGTGTAACCCTCACGATTTAGAGACCCCTCTAATGACACCCTGCCCATAACGTTTGTGACTCTTTTTCATTACCACCTTTTTGTGTGCATGTTACAAACTACTCTTGCACCTATTTTCAAGAACCCTCATTATATTCACGTATGAACACCCTTAGTACCCATTTTGAGAACCCCCTTCTTCACGTTATTTTCTCAAACCCTTTGGAATTTATTTATGAGCGTCCCCTTTTATATTTTCAAGAACTTTCTGATAAGTACTTTTCTGAACACTTGTATCTACCTGTCAAAAGAAATTACCTGTTTATAATGTTTTATACATTATATTATTATAATGTATTTATGCATATTATACATTTTATGATGTTCTATATTATTAGGCGTATCTTGTAATCCCCGATTGCGAACCCCTTCAGCTAAATCCCCCGACTTTTGGGTTAGAACCCCTTTTTGCTTATCGATTAATAATTTTTTTGCCATTTTCCTGAAACTGTCATAATGATTCTGTTACCGTGCTTTTTTTATGTTTGACCCATCATGATTATTTAATTGCGATCCTTCCTTCAACTTTCTATGTATTTTTTTAAGTTCACCCCCTTCTTGAGATTTAATGTTGCCGAAATCCCTTTTACCTATGTTTGAATTGTTTGTATATATTTTATATGAGTTTATTGTTTTCTCATTTTTTTTCTTT
The DNA here is from genome assembly GCA_932195095.1 of Andricus curvator. Lineage (NCBI taxonomy): Eukaryota > Metazoa > Arthropoda > Insecta > Hymenoptera > Cynipidae > Andricus > Andricus curvator. The sequence goes on from CAKNYM010034394.1 coordinate 25,490, forward strand.
TGGGTATGTCCTTTTGTTAAATTTCTCTTAGTTGTTGAACAAATTTTTGTTAACTATTTCGATTGAATTATAAGCTTTTGTAATTACCCCCCCCCCCCCCCTTCTACCAAATTAAATTCAGACTGAGCTAGTAGTTTTTGTCGACCCTAATGTTGCCTCTGAAAGTCTGGTTTATCATTTACCTGTTTTGATATCTTTCACCTTTCGTTACCTCTTAGTATCTTTTTATTGTTGCTATTACTCTCAAAACTTCTTTATATTTTTTATTATCTTATCCTTGGATATCTTAATGTATTTTGCTTTTTTTTATATTTCGGATTATCTTATCTTTGGATACCATTTTATCGCCCTAAAGTCTAGGTTCTTTTTATCGTTCTAATTTTTTGTTTAAAAATTCGTTTATTTCGATTAGGGTCCGTGCGCGCTATTTAGAGTGACCATACAATTTTATATCGGATAATAAAAAGTAGCGTTACAGTGTACCGCTAATCGTTCTTTTCATAACCTTTATTTCGTCCTAGCCGTCTCCGCCTCTTCTTCACACCTTTTCTTTCCCCATCATTTACATTCCTCATACCATCCACTTCTATTGCCTTCTTCGCTGACTTCTTTTTTGCTTGTGCACTCTAATCCTCTTCTTATTCCTCCTATTATTATTTCCATTTTCTTGTTCACATTTCCCTCTTCCATCTTGATATTCCTGACCTTTTCCTTAAACTGTTCTTTCCCATTCACTGACCAATCCTCTCTTCCTGCTCTTTTTACCTTCGCTTTCCTTTCATTCATATTTTTATTACTTTTTTCTGCCTATAATGTCAATATCATGGAGAAGTGATCCGAATCTATAATAATCTCGTACCTCTAGTTTCTTGACCTTCCATCTTACCTCATCGTCCACTATCGCATAATCAATTACTCTCCCCTTTTCTCCTATTGAGCACCTATATTACCTCTTTCTTATCCCTCTCTATATTTCCATTCTAGATAAACCACCCCATCTCCTTCGAGCTCTTCAACCATTTTTTTGCCTCTCCATTCAGTATCTTGTCTTTGGATATTCTTCCTCGCTCTCCTCCCAATTGTCTTCCTCCTCTGTCTCCTGTTCTTGCATTGAAATTTCCCCCTATTATAAGTCTAATCTACGTTTACATACACCCCCACTATCTTCTACCTATCTCCTCACACCTTCACATCTTCTACTAATGATACTTTTTTGTTTTGTTTCATCTTTTCCCTATCCTTCCCTATTCTTCATTCGTTCCTGACTCCGATCACCATTCCTCCCATAGCTCTGCCTTTTTCATTCTTCCTCTTTGCATTTTCAGCCTGCCATGTTTGATTTCTTGCTGACCTTCCGCATACTCTTTCCCACCCCTTTCGTTTAGCCCCGTCTCGATCATTACTGTTTCATCCCATTGCGCCAAATTTCACATGAACATCCTATCGTTTCTCTCCAAGTCTGCTATATTCCAATAACATATCCCCCACTCTTCCCTTCTTTAGTTTCTCGTCTCTTTTTGCTTCTTACTATTTCTTATTTTCCTATCTCCTATTTATTTCTCTCCTTGTTTCCCGGCTCCTCATTTTCTACTAACTCTTCCCTTTCTTCTTCCCAATCCCACCATACACCTTTTATCTGTATTCTGTCATAATTAACCCACATTCGTTTTCCCTTACTTATCTTACCAGTATAACGTACGCTTATAAAATTATCTATGTTCAGTGATTGGAATATCATCCACCCTGTGGAATTTTCTTCGACCGTTGTTATCAATAATGAAGTTAATTCATGTAAGTATGTGTTATTTTGGTCATACGGTCCAGTAAAAATAATAGTGGATTCAGTTGTCAAGAATCAAGTTTTATTCTTCAATTCGTTTAAAAACAACGTACGTTTCGACCTTGTTGCAGGCCTTCTTCAAGGTAATACATAAACTGTAGTGATATTAATTAAATCATCCAAGACATTTCAATTTATGGTTATTTTCCAAGAGAAATTTATTAATACTCAAATCTTGTAAGTTGAAAATTACATGTTACATGAATACATGAATACAAGTTTCATGAATTGACTTCATTATTGATAACAACGGTCGAAGAAAATTTCACAGTGTGAATGATATTCCAATCACTGAACATAGATAATTAAAGCAAGGTCAGTCACGTTCTGCGATACCATGGGTTATTCAAACTATATGCAAAGAAAGTATGGTGACGCTCCGAGACAACTTATAGGAAATTGGATACGCACCCATAGAACTTTAGTTAATCTGAAGGAGCAGCGCACTTTCTTAATCAGATGAAGAAAAGAAACTCTAATTCCAGCACATATTCAACATCAGACAAACAAATGTAATATACATAATTTAAATTATAAATTAATTCCAAAATTTGAAAAAACTAAGTTAATTTTTCAAAATCTATCTATCTATCTATCTATCTATCTGACGCTAGGAGAAGTCTAGAGCGGAGAGAGAGGTGGGTCAGAGAAAATCAACAGTTTTCGTCTGACCCATCTCGACTCTTCCAAGACCCTCCAGTTACTGTCGACCATCCGCCCAAACCAGAGGAGGTCGAAGCATTTTGGAGAGAAGTCTACGAAGTCCAACATCCACTTAAAGAAGGCTCAAAGAACATAAACAGCTTCAAGGAGCTGTGCAATGCCCTCATCACAGCTGAGGAGGAATGCCCACCTATCACTACCGAGGAGGTGAAAAACGTATTAAGAGGCATGAAGAACTATTCCGCTCCGGGACCAGATGGCATCAAGACCTTCTGGTGGAAGAAGTTTCCTTCAACCCACCAGCATCTGGCCCGAATTTTTACCTCATATCTAAAGTCGGAAGAGCCTATTCCGGGGTGGTTGGTGGAAGGGCGCACAGTGCTCCTGCCGAAGACGGGCAACTTAGCTGACCCTAAGAATTACAGGCCAATAACTTGTCTGAACACACTGTATAAGATCTTCACAGCTATCCTAAATGATAGGATTGTTCGGACAATTGGACCTGTATGGCGAGAGATGTATGAACAACGTGGCTCAAAGAAAGGCGTAGCGGGATGTCGGGAGAACTTGCTCATCGATAGATGTGTCTGTAAAGACGCAGCATACTATCAGCGATTTCTATCGATGGCCTGGATTGATTACCGGAAAGCTTTCGATTCAACCTCCCATAGACTTATCATCTGTCTGTTGGAAAGCCTAAAGGTTCATCCACACATCGTGAGGTGCATAGAGACATTAATGCCGCTTTGGAAAACCAGATTTACTATCTCATCTGGAAAACATCGTGTGATCACTAACAGCATCACCTTTCAGAGAGGTGTATTTCAGGGCGATACCATGAGCCCTCTCCTCTTTTGCCTCACATTATTGCCACTATCTCTCGCACTTCGCCATTCCGAAGGGTATCTCTGCGGAAAACCTGGAAACCGAAAGCATAAGGTCACTCATGTATTTTACATGGATGATCTTAAGATCTATGCTAGGAATCAAGAGAAACTACATCTAGCTCTGAAAATTGTCAAAGAGTACACTCAAGAGATTGGAATGGAATTCGGGTTAGAGAAATGCGCCAAGGTTAATTTGAAGAAAGGAAAACTTAATGGCATCCCCGAAGATCCTGAGCTCGTTGACAGAAGCGCTATACGACACCTTTGCGCTGGAGAGACCTATACATACCTGGGCGTGCCACAGAGCCGCATTCAGGACGCGACATCTATAAAGGATACTCTCCGATGCAGATACAAACGTCTCATCCGGCAGATTTGGTCTTCCGAACTGTCGGCGAGAAACAAAGTATCTGCAACGAACATGCTTGCCGTCCCGGTAGTACTCTATTCATTTGGAGTGGTTCCATGGACGAAGGACGAGCTCAGATCCCTTGATATCGGGACGCGAAAGGTTTTGCACATGAACAAGAGCATGCACCTTAAGTCTTCTGTTCCGCGACTTTACATCTCACGCCGCCTAGGTGGTCGCGGAATACTGAATCTTGAATTTCTTCACAACAGACTCATTCTGGGTACAACACATATAGTTGCAAATGGACAAGACCCTCTTCTTAAAATGGTCAGGAAACACGAAGAAGTGGGAAAAGGGGCGTTTCTGTACAAAGCAGCGGAGGAGGCTGCTGAAACACTCGGCCTTGACTTCAATACTAGGGGTGAGCAAAATGCATCAAATCTTATCCATCTTGAATACTCACTCCTGAAGGCCCGGATTAAGAAAGCACAGGAGAAAGACTTCCACGAACAGCTCCTCGACAAGAGGATGCACGGCATCTTCCACAGAAATGTGGAAGATCAGTCGATGTCGTATGAGCTAACGTTTGCTTTCCTTAGATCACCCGGATTGAAGTCGGGCACGGAGGGCTTCATTTTGGCATGTCAAGACGGTGTCATTTCCACTCTAGCATACCGTCGCCACATTTTGAGCCAAGACATTCCCGATGATAGTTGCAGAGCGTGTCATGCACACCCCGAGCATCTAGGACACATACTATCTAGTTGTCCAACTCATGCGGGAACGACCTACATCCAAAGGCACAATGCGGCACTAAGAGTGCTTTATTACCATCTCTGTCACTCTTATGGCATTAGCCCAAATACCTCTCCGCTAAACGCTCCTAGAGAAATAGAGTCAATTGTCGAAAATGAGAAGTGCCGCATATACTGGAACTTCATATTCTCGACAATTGTTTCTGTTGCGCACTCGAGGCCTGACATAGTTCTCCTTGACTTCGAGAAACGAACCATGTTCGTTATCGAATTTTCGGCACCAGCTGACAAAAACGTCACAGCCAAGGAGAAAGAAAAGAAAGAGAGGTATAAAGACCTTATAAGGGAGTTGCGACGGTTATACCCGGAATATTCTGTTAAGCTAATCATCTTGATCATCGGCGCTCTTGGAAGTGCCAAGGTTTCACTGGTTAATAGCCTGAAAAGCATCCCTGCGTGTCAAAAAAATGCTGAGACACTTGCGGGGAAAATGCAGAAGGCGGTCGTCCTTGGGTCGCTCCGTGTCCTCAGGGTGCACGAGACTTTTGCCGGACCATCGTATTGAGTTCGTCGCAGACTGTAACCACCTATCTCACGGTCGTGAGACGTGGTT
>CAKNYM010034398.1:0-12894 GCA_932195095.1 Andricus curvator
TACTCCTCACACCAAAAATTAATTCATTTTGATAATTATTTATCAAAGTGGAGGGGGTACAATTTTGTGTTTTTTAAGAAAAGCTTTACTTTCAAACGTTTGTAACTTTTGTCCTATTGCCTTAAACAAAATTTCACTTGAAATATTTTCGATAGATTTTTTCACACGCTTTCTGTTGGTAATAATGATTTTTAAAAAAAATCAAAATTTGACACAAATTTTCGAAAATCAAAAAGAAATTTGACTTTTTTTCAAACTTGGGCACTTTTTTTTTTCTTCAAAATATTTTTAAACGAAAGCTGAGATTTTTTCCTATAAGACCTCCAATTTTCAGAGTGGCAAATTAATTTGTCTTTGAGTAATAGAACGATACGTAAACAAGATGCCGTGATAGGGCGGGTGGCGCGCGATTTTCCCTAGTGCGCTTACGCCGAGGATCGTTGTGCAACGCTTCAGTGCCAGTTTTTTAAGTTAAGTAATATTACATGGTAATATTATCTGTCTTTCTGTTCGATTTTTTGGCGATAGTTTCAACAGTTGTTTTCTTTGCAGGCTTCTTTTGCGGTTTTTGTTTTTTGCCATTCGAGAAGATGTCGTATTTCTCAGAGGACGAAAACTTCTTGAGTTGAAGTTTTCCGTCTTGAGTGGAAATAGAAGCGTGGTACTGTAATGTATCTGGCATCATGACAGCTTTGTCAAATCTGGTTTTCAGTCACTCGGTGGCTAAGGCGTGATTTTCTTTGCTGCTGAAAAAAATTTCGGTTTCCTTACAGTTACTGTTTGCCCACTGAAACAATGCATGGAGAGTGAGCATGTGATGTTTCGGAGAACATTATAAGCTTGAACGTACTGCTTGTCTCTTTATATTCGCTCCTATACCATCACATGCACCCTTACCATGAGATGTACATGAGATGTTAATTCACCCTGAAAATGCAGAGAACAGTTATTCTAGCAGCATATAATATTACTTAACTTAAAAAACTGGCACTAAAGCGTTGCCACAAAGATCCTCGGTCTGAGCGCACTAGGGGAGATCGCGCGCCACCCGCCCTATCACGGCATCTTGTTTACGTATCGTTCTATTACTCAAAGACAAATTAATTTTCCACTCTGAAAATTGGAGGTCTTATAGGAAAAAATCTCAGCTTTCTTTTAAAACTATTTTAAAGAAAAAAAAAGTGCCCAAGTTTGAAAAAAAGTCAAATTTATTTTTGATTTTCGAAAATTTGGGTCAAATTTTGATTTTTTTCAAAAATCATTATTACCAACAGAAAGTGTGTGAAAAAATCTATCGAAATATAAATATAAATATAAATATAAATCTAGTGAAATTTTGTTTAAGGCAATAGGACAAAAGTTACAAACGTTTGAAAGTAAAGCTTTTCTTAAAAAACACAAAATTGTACCCCCTCCACTTTGATAAATAATTATCAAAATGAATTAATTTTTGGTGTGAGGAGTACTATCTAATAGGACTATAATTGGGCCAATTTTTAGCCCGATCGGACAACTTTCATTTTCGAGGTGGGTACACTTCAGAAATTATGCCCCATATGCGCATCTTGTTTTCCCTCTGCATCAGAACTTAAACCTAGATTTTTTTAAACCGGGATTTCACCAAACTTCAAAGGTTGCAATTCCTTCGAATTATTACTCCTTCATTTGATATAATAAAAAAGCCACTTTCACCTTCAGCTGATGCAATATTTCACTTTCTGAAATTTGTATCCAAGTATTTTTGCTCTTTCTACTGCTTCGTTCGCCTATCCAAACGGAAGGAATAGCAGTTACTTAGGAGCCAGGACTCAACTTGAAGGTTAAACCTTGTACTTCAAATCGATTGTTTAATTATTCTGAACTTTTGAAGTTTCGACCTTTACCAGAAAAAATTCCATCTTCTTTTCAATCTGTGAAGATTAACCCATGTCCCCAGGCTTTTGAAATAACCACGAGATTTTATATGGGAGAAGCTCAGTTTAAAAAAAAATTAAGAAAAACTACTTGTTTCTAATGTTTTGTAAATTAAAATTTTCGGTTCCGTTCTTTTGGTTATTTTGTGATTATTTGCAAATTTTTTTTCGTTTATGCAATATTCTCATCTGACAATCGTGAAAAATTTCATTTGTATTGTATTCTCATTTGTAAATACAATTTTATTTCTCCGTAAATCTTGCAAAGTTAATATATCCTTGAATTTCGGACGCAGATATTAAATTTATTTTTCATGTTTATTTAGGAACGTCAAATATTTATTTTTCAGAGCATGATTATGATCATAAATCCACGCACGCGACGAACCTCGCAGTTTCAGTCCCGCAGAAATTTCCATTCCACTTTTATGAATTTTTTATGATTCCTCAGCCATTACGCAAAATTTATTTGAGACCTTGGTCCAGATTTAAAGAGTATCATGTGTTCCTGACTTTGTAAGTTAAAAAAAATTTTGGGAACAATTTGCTAGATTTGGCTATGAGTTGAATGTGAGGTTTTGAAACGATGATTTTTCTCAAAAAACTTTGGACTTTGAAGGCACACATTTTTTGAATCATTCTAGAAAAGAACTTCAATCTGGGCGCAATCAATGCCAGCTGATGAATTTTCAAACGGTTATTATTTGAATCCCGTAGAATTATTTTCTGCACAGATATTCAATGAAAATTGAATCATCCAAAGAGTAATATCCTCAGACCAAGAATTGCCGTTTAACAACAAAGTTACTATCGTTTGTAATAATTATTTTTAACAAATTCACAATCCTGGCTGTAATCTAAGTATAGGGTTCCTTTTTTCCATGAAATCACTCATCTCACCCAGATGAACAACATTAGAAAAAGTCAAAAACAGTCATTTTATTTAAAAAAATAAGTGGAAACGAACTTATGGTTCGTGCACTTTGATATTAATTTCACAAAAGTATTTGAAACATTTTCGAGGACTGAAAAATGACACTAAAAAATATTTGGAACTGGTTTTGGACAAACACAGATAGAGTTTGGAAAAAATATTCTCACAAGCTTACAAATGTTTTTCAAAATTATATATTGCATTATTATACTCACCAATAGAATGAACCACCAAGTAAAAAACTAGAGTATGAAAGATTTTCATATTTTGCAATTGGGAAATAAGATATATTTGACAGATATAATAATCTGTATTCTTTTGCTTCATTAGAGTACGAAATTCTTATGCAATGGCTTATATGGGCCCTAATTTTATCTTTTTGAGATTATCTTCTATATTTAGAGATTGTATTTGTATTTCATAAGTCAGTTTAAGGGGCAAAAAATATTCAGTAAGTTTGTTGAAATTAATGCCACAATTTAAACCGCCCGACAATAAAATCTTTACTGATGTTGATGTTTTTTTTATGTGACAATGAATCCTCTAGGTTTAGCAAACTCAAAATAATTTTCTGTGCTTTAGTGTAATAAAAAAGTTATTTTTCTTGTTATGAAGAAACTAAGGAACAAAAGTCGTTTTTTTGTGATCCGCAATCATTAGCTATTTTAAATTCATAGCTTTTGCTCGAAATATCTTGGCGAAGAAACCTTGCTGTGATATTCTTGACATTGTAAAAGATTGGTATTTATATAAACAATTTTGTTGACAAAATGCAAATTTGTACCTTCTTTTCGTGAATCGGTTTGGTTAAGGATTGAAGAATAAAAGCTTTTATGAGTTTGAAAAATATGACAGCAAGGAGTCTTTGGAAAGACATTTCGAGTTAATTGCACACAAAAATTAAGCGTATTCATGACCAATTGCAAAAATGTGCATTTCTTTATCAAAATGCCTACTTGTCAAAAAATAATACAAAAGTATTAATTCATTTTGTTTATAACATTATAAATAATTTTGTCTCTCTTACTAACTGAATTTTTTATTTTTACAAAAAAATATTTATTTATTTTTTTATTATAAATCCATGAAGTGGATTTTTTTCTGACTGAAAAATCTAAAAATGAGGGTCTAAATAAAAAAGGTTTTTTCCCGAATCATATTTCACTTTTCATTTAAACATGATTCCACCAATCTTGAAAGGTTACAATTCATTTCAATTATTATTATTATTGTTTAAAGAGTATCATGTGTCCTTGATTATACGAATTTAATTTAATTTTAGAAACAATTTACTTGATTTGGCTACGAGTTAAACGCAAGATTTTAAAACGATGATTTTGCGCAAAAAACCTTCTATTCTAAACGCAAATATTTTTTTAATCATCCAATAAAATAACTTTATTATGAGAGCAATCAACGCTAGGATTGCCGTTTAACAACACAATTATAATCGTTTTTATCAATTATTATCAACAATTTTACAATCCTGGCTGTCTTCTACTCATAGGGTTCTTTTTCTCCACAATAGTATTCTTGAAGTGTAAAAAGTGTAAGAAGAAAGAACAGGAAAAGGAGAAAGAGTTGGAGGAGGAGTTGGGAAATGTTAAGACAGAGGGGGACGTCTGGAAGATAATAAAGAGGTTTAGGTAGCGTAGAGTAGGAAATAAGCGAGAAGATAGGGAGTGAGAAGTATAGGGAGTTTTTTAAAGAATCATTTTAGGGCTCACACTCAAGGAAGAGAGATGATGGGAGTAGAAGAACGGGGGAGGCAGAGATGGAGGAGTTGAATGACGAGGAGATAGAGAAACAGATAATGAAGTCAAGAAGGTCAGCAGGGCTGGATGGGGTAGAGAACGAAGCATGGCTGTTTAGTACAAAAGAGGTTAGGGAGCGGCTGAAGGAGGTAGTGAAGAAAGTATGGAGGGGGGACAGATTCCCACAAGGGTGGAGAGAAGGGTTAATAGTACCTCTGTATAAGAAAGGAGATAGGGATAAGCAGGAAAATTATAGAGGGATCACGCTAATGAATACGGCGTATAAAGTATACGCGATGGTGGTGGCGGAGAGGCTGCGGAAGGATGTCGAGGGGAAAGGAATATTGCCGGAGACGCAGGCGGGCTTTAGGGCAGGTAGGATTGCTATTTGTGGATCTAAAAGGCGCGTTTCCGTCGGTGGATAGGGGGAGGTTTTGGGAGGCGATGGAGGATAGGGGAGTGGAAAGAGGCCTGATCGAGATGGTAAGGGAGATATATGAAGAGACCAAAGATAAGGTAAGAGGAGGACAGGGGATTTCGGAGGGATTCTGGATGGATAGGGGGTTAAGGCCAGGGTGTCCACTTAGCCCAACGCTTTTTGGGATTTTAATTGCGGATATGGAAAGTAAGCTGGAGGCAGGAGTGGTAGGAGGAGTCAGGATAGGATGGCTTAGAATTTGGCCGCTAGCGTATGCAGATGACATAGTGTTGTTGGCAAAAAGCGAGGAGGCCTTAAAGAAAAATGATGAAGAGGTTGAGAAGATACCTGGATAAGAACAGGTTAGAACTGAATGCGGAAAAGTCCAAGGTTATGGTTTTCAGAATAGGAGGTGGAAGGGATAAGGCTGGGGAGTAGAAGCGGAAGGGAAAGGCAGTGCAGGAGGTGAAAGAGTTTGTGTACCTGGGCTTCTTGTTTCGGAGGAATGGCGGAGTGGACACTCACATAAAAGAGAGAGTAAGGAAGGCAAATGTGGTAATGAGGCAGGTGTGGGGGTTGCGAAAGAAGTTATTCGCAGATGATTTTGTAAGGAGAATGAAATTGTTTCACTCACTAGTGATGAGTGTGCTATTGTATGGAGTAGAGGTGTGGGGGTGGAAGAAAAGCGAAGAGGTGAATAGGACACAGGAGATGTATGTAAAGTGGACACTGGGGCTGGCAAGGAACACGCCTAATTATATTGTCAGGAGGGAGACGGGGAGAACGAGTGTAGGGATTCTAGCAGGGAGTCGGGCGTGTAAATATGAGAAGAAATTTTTGGAAGAGGGGGGAAGTAAGCTGGTTAGGGATTGTTGGTGGGAGAAGGAGAACAGAAGAGGGGGTGGGAAGATGGAGGTTGAAAGAGAAAGATATTTTAGAACGAATGGACTGTAGATGGCTGAAGTGAGAAGGATGCATGAGGAAGGAAGGAAGGTATATGAGTCAGTTAAGAAAAAAAGCATGGAGAGAGAGAGAAGACAGCAGGGGAAGACAGAATAAGAGAGACAAGGTTTAATGGGAACTATGTGTGGATTGTGCCAAGGGCGAGAGCGCAATATTTGTGTGAGAAAGGAGAGAAAGGAAGTCAGGAGCTTATAGCGAGGATGAGATGTGGGTTCATGGAGGGTTTTAATAGGTTCTGGCTCGCTAGGGATGAGAGGATGTGTGAATTATGTGGGAAGGGTGAGGCAAGAGTGGAGCACTGGTTGGAGGAGTGCGTAGAGGTGGAAAACAGTGGGATAAGCATGGAGGTATTGATGCATGAAAGGGGGGGCAAAAGGGCAGTAGCATGGGTGAAGGGAGTCTTGGGTAAGATGGAGAAGAAGAGAAGGAAGGAGGAAGAGGAATGGAGAAGGAAAGATTGTAAATAGAGGAGGAAGTAAATATAAGTAAATGTAGATATTGTAAATAGTAGATAAGTTTCAGGGATTAGCCGCGGAGGCAGAGTTTGGTAATGTGAGGCAAAGCAAGAAAGTAGGGGTATGCGTGCGAGGCGAAGCGAGGAAGGCAATGCGATAAGAGCGACCGGCGTCAGAGATAAGGTGTGGAAGGATGTTAGTTTTAAGGTTTAGTTTTAAGAAAATTCTGTAAAAGAAGTGTTAGCAAGTCAATTTTTTAAGGCCAGCAGGCTAAAAAATAAACGTTTATCTAGTATTCTTGAAATCGTCTATAGTTGTTTAAAGCAATAAGATTATCAAAGTCAATTCGAAAAACTAGTCATCAAATTGCCAAGAATAGCAATTATTGGAAATTTTACGACCTGGAAAAGAAATGAATAATCAATAAGAAAACAAATATGGTTTATTATCTTTGTGTGCTTTCAGAAATTTGTTTGGTAACAGTATGAAGAAGAAAGTATAAAGTGATTATAATTCCGTGGAGAAACTAAAACGATGAAAAAAATGTGTTATCAAAAACAAATTTTTTGCTTATTTTGGTATTTTCTGACAAAAATACAAATATTTTTTGGTCTTCCCGAACTGATGTTTCAGTTTTCAAACGGCAACTTTGTCGTCTCGAGACGAGCCTCCGAAGTCGCATTTCCATCGCGGGTGTTGGACAAAATAATTTTCTTCTTACTCTAACACACCGGGAATTATTTTTTGTTTCTAAAAACTGAAAGAATCTGCATTTGAATTGTGACATTAATTTCAACGAACTTAGTAAACAATGTTTTTCCCTTTAAAATGGGTTATGAAATTCAAATACAATCTCTGAATATAAAAGATAATCTAAGAAAGATAAAATTAAGCCTCAAATAACGATAAAATAAGATTTTTTCAGTCTGATGAAGCAAAATAATACACATTATTATAACTGTGAATTAAAGCTTTTTCTCTAATTTGGAAATATGAAAATCGTTTATCCTCTGGTTTTCCACTTGATGGTTTATTCTGTTGGTAAGTTTAATAATACAATGTATAGTTTTGAAAACATTTGCAAGCTTTCCGCAAATAACAATTCAGTCCTCGGAAATGTTTCACAGAGTCTTGTGAAACTAATTTCAATAATTTATTGATAATCTAATTCAACTAATTTTATGCTTGATAATTTTAATGATTTATCATCAAAAATTGAAGTTGAAATAGAAGTTGTGTTTTTACGTCTTGAACTCCATGAGAGGAACAAGTTACTTTCCTAGAGCTGAAAAATGATTCTACAAAAACTAATAAAAATATGGGTATTCTTTGCGGTTAAGCTACACACTTCTTCCTATCAAACAGTAAAACATCACTCCACCGAAACCAAAAAACATTTGTATTTTCGTCCGGAAATACAAAAATAATCAAAAACTTTGTTTTTATTAACTCTCTTTTTCCATCGCTTTAATTTTTCCACGGATTTCTTTCGTATCCTACACCTTATTCAGGACGTGTAATTTCTAATAATTGCTATTTTTGGAAATTTTATGACCATATTTTCGAACTGACGTTGAAAATCTTCTTGTTTTTGAACTTCTGTAGACAATTTCAAGAATATTATTATTATCAGAACTATTTCCATTTCAAAACAGATAGTAATAATTAATAAGGTATTTATCAATCCTTATCAATAAACTCACTATTTTGGACTTTTTCTAAGGTTGTTTTTCTCAACAAAATAAGCGATTCCATAGAGAAAAAGAAACAATAAGTAGAAGACAGCCAGGATTATGAATTTTTTATAATATTTAATAAAAACAATGATAATTATGTTGTTAACTGGCAATCCTTGGCCTTAGGATACTAGTTTTTAAATGGAAAGTAATGACTCTAGAGAGAATAAAAATTTTCTTGATTCCGCAGTGGAGAAATTTTTATTGACTGTCTGCGCAGAAAATAATTCTACGGGATTCAAATAATAACCATTTCATAACCTAGCGTTGATTTCTGTCATACTAAAGTTCTTTTATTGGATGATTAAAAAAATATTGGCCTTCAAAATAGTCAGATGTAATAAATTGCGTTTAAATTTTTTTTAATTCGTATAATCAAGAAGATATGATACTGTCTGAATCTGAACCAAGGACAAGAATAAATATTATGTGATGGCAGAGGGATCATAAAAAATTCATAAACGTGGAATGGAAACTTCTGCTTAGCTTAAACAAAATATAATGGTTTGAAGAATCGAAAACGAGTTAAAAATACTTGCAAATTTTTCGCGTATGAGATAAAAGTAATTCATGTTGAAAGACTTCAGAAAAATACCAGCTTTAGCATGAATTTGTATGAAACTGCAATAGATCCAGCATAAATACTTGATTGAACGAATGTCAAAAAGGTGAATATTGCATCAGCAAAAAAGGAAAATTTGGCGGCGAAAGACGCCAACATTTTGCAGAGACATCTGTCGGTTGCGGCAGGTACTGCATGGATAGATCCCATTTACCGGCGGTAGAGCGGGAGGTGGGCAGCGAGAGTACTGGCAGTGCTGGTAGTGAAACCGACGGGGAGGGAATTTTCCACAAGCCACGACGGCCAACAACGCGTCGCCCGGTGTCGAGCGGTGCGTCGGGGAGAGGGAGAAATCGGGACGGTGGCAACGAAGGAAGCGACAAGGTAAGGGAGAGAGCGTCAAGCGCAAGTGACGGGGAGGATCTCTTGAAAAGGAAGAGAGACAGCCAAGAGAGTCCGGAGAAAAGCGAGGTCGAGAGCCCGTTTAAAAAAAGCGGGATAACACCGAGGTCACCCCCCAAAAAGATGGAGGGGATGTTGGAAAAGGAGGCTCTCGGGATGTTGTTAGGCGAGATCAGGGGGCTGAGGGAGGACGTAAGGGGGACCAAGGAGCAGATGGAAGGTATGAGGGAAGACCTGCGAATCAGAGATGAGAAATGGGAAAAGGAGGTGAAAGAGCTGAGAGAGAGAGTAGATGGGTTAGAGAGGGAAAGAAAAGAAAAAGAAGTTAAAATAAAACAGATGGAAGAGGAGATTAGGGCGTGGAAAGAAAGGACGGAAAAAAGGCTTGAGAAGGTGGAGGGCAGGACGGAAATGGAAATAGGAGTCGGGGGTAGCGGGGGCGAGATTAAAGGTATTTGGGAGAGGGTAGGGAATATGATAGAAGAGAAAGTGGGAGAGCGTAGGAATGAAAAGGAGGAGAGGGCGGATAGGGAAAGGATAAGGGCAATGGAGTTGAGAATGGAGAGAAAGGAGAAGGCAGACAGGAGAAATAATATTGTGATAAGAGGGTTGAAGATGAAGAGCGGGGAAGAAAGGGAGGGCGTGGAAGCGCTGCTACAGAGCATAGGGTGGAATAAAGGCAGGGTAGGGAAAGTTAAGTTGGAGGGGAGAAAGGAGAAAGAAGTGGCGGTTGTGGAGTTGGAGAGCTGGGAAGAAAAATTGGGGGCAATGAGAAATAAAAATAGGATAAAGGATAAGGAAGTTTTCATCGATCACGATTTGACGAGAAAGGAAAGGGATGTACAGAGAATGCTGTACGACAGGGCTAGGAGGGAGAGGAGTGAAGGGAGATCGGCGAAGGTAGGATATCGAAAAATAAAAATAGACGAGAAAATGTGGGTGTGGGACGAGGAGAAAGAGGTGTTGAAGGAAGTGCAGGGGAATTTGTTTCGTAGGAAGTAGGGGGGCGGGGGTAATGCAGGGTAGAGGAGTTTTGAAGGTGCTTTACTGGAACGTAGCAGGGGTAAAGAAGAAGGATGAGGAGTTCTGGAGGTATATCCAGGAATTTGATGTGGTAGGACTGGTAGAGACGTGGGTGGAAAGAAAGGAATGGGATAGAATAGAGCCAAAGCTGCCAAGGGGGTATAGGTGGAAACTCCAGGAGGCGGTCAGAGTGAAGAAGAAAGGAAGGGCTAGTGGAGGAATTATAACGGGGATTAGAGATGGATTAGAGGAAGAAGCTCACGGAGAGGTAGAGGGGGAGGGAGTGCAAATGAGGAAAGTAAAGATAGGAGGGGTAATGTGTAAGTTTGTGACAGTGTACAATAAGGATGGGATGGAAAGAATTAAAGAAAGGGTGGAAGACCTGTTAGGTGAAAGAGAAGAGGGTATGGTGGTACTGGGTGGGGACTTTAACGCGAGGATGGGGAGGGAAGGGGGCCTTTACAGGGAAGGGGAGAGCTTCGAAAGGAACTCAAAGGATAGGTTAATAAATAAGGAGGGGGAGATTCTAAGGGACTGGATGGAGGATAGAGGCTGGGCGGTGGCAAATGGTACGGCAACTGGGGACGAAGAGGGAGAATACACATACGTAGGTAAGGTGGGGGTATCGGTAATAGATTATGTAGTTATGAATATGCAAGGGTGGGAGGAGATGGAGAGATTCGCAGTAGAAGGGAGGGTAGAATCAGACCATCAGCCATTAGGGTTGTGGATAAGGGGTGAGAACGGCGGAAGGAAAGGTGGGGAAGAAGAGTCGACGGGGGAGAGGGTTAGCTGGACGAGGGAGGCGATAGAGAAATATAAGGAGCAGTTAGGGAAGGTACGCTTCGAAGGGGAGACGGTGGAAGAGATATGGGAGGATTTAAAAGAGAAAGTGAAAGGGTGCGTGCAAAAGAAGGTATTCAAAAAGAAGAAGAAAGGAATGGTGAAGCCGTGGTGGGATAGGGAATGTAAAAAGATGAAAAGAAAGGTGAAGAGGAAGTATAAGAAGTGGAAAGAGGGTACTGCGAAAAGGAAGGAGTACGTAGAAATGAGGAAGGGGTTTAGATTGATGTGTAAGAAGAAAGAACAGGAAAAGGAGAAAGAGATGGAGGAGGAGTTAGGAAATGTTAAGACAGAAGGGGACGTCTGGAAGATAATAAATAGGTTTAGGAAGCGTAGAGTAGGGATAAGCGACAAGATAGGGAGTGAGGAGTGGAGGGAGTTTTTTAAAGTATCATTTCAGGGCTCAGATTCAAGGAAGAGAGATGATGGGAGTAGAAGAACGGGGGAGGCAGAGATGGAGGAGTTGAATGACGAGGAGATAGAGAAACAGATAAGGAAGTTAAAAAGGTCAAAATCAGCAGGGCTGGATGGGCTAGAGAACGAAGCATGGCTGTTTAGTACACAGGAGGTTAGGGAGAGGCTGAAGGAGGTAGTGAAGAAAGTATGGAGGGGGGAGGGATTCCCACGAGGGTGGAGAGAAGGATTAATAGTGCCTCTGTATAAGAAAGGAGAGAGGGATAGGCAGGAAAATTATAGGGGGATTACGCTAATGAATACGGCGTATAAAGTATACGCGATGGTAGTAGCGGAGAGGCTGCGGAAGGATGTCGAGGGGAAAGGAATATTGCCAGAGATGCAGGCGGGCTTTAGGGCAGGTAGGAGCACTATCGACAATATCTACGTTCTGCAGCACGTGGTGTATAGAGAATTAGCGAAGAAGGGATCGAGAGTGTAAGCGTTTTTTGTGGATCTAAAAGGCGCGTTTCCGTCGGTGGATAGGGGGAGGTTGTGGGAGGCGATGCAGGAGAGGGGAGTGGAGAGAGGCCTGATCGAGAGGGTAAGGGAGATATATGAAGAAACCAAAGATAAGGTAAGAGGAGGACAGGGGATTTCGGAGGGATTCTGGATGGATAGGGGGTTAAGACAAGGGTGTCCGCTTAGCCCGACGCTTTTTGCGATTTTAATTGCGGATATGGAAAGTAAGCTGGAGGCCGGAGTGGTAGGAGGAGTCAGGATAGGAGGGGTTAGAATTTGGTCGCTAGCGTATGCAGATGACATAGTGTTGTTGGCAAAAAGCGAGGAGGCCTTAAAGGAAATGATGAAGAGGTTGAGAAGATACCTGGATAAGAACAGGTTAGAACTGAATGCGGAAAAGTCCAAGGTTATGGTTTTCAGAAAAGGAGGTGGAAGGGATAAGGAAGGGGAGTGGAAGTGGAAGGGAAAGGCGGTGCAGGCGGTGAAAGAGTTTGTGTACCTGGGCTTCTTGTTTCGGAGGAATGGCGGAGTGGATGGTCACATAAAAGAGAGAGTGAGGAGGGCAAATGTGGTGATGAGGCAGGTGTGGGGGTTGGGAAAGAAGTTATTCGCAGATGATTTTGGAAGGAGAATGAAATTGTTTGACTCACTAGTGATGAGTGTGCTATTGTATGGAGTAGAGGTGTGGGGGTGGAAGGAAAGCGAAGAGGTAAATAGGATACAGGAGAGGTATGTAAAGTGGACACTGGGGTTGGCAAGGAACACGCCTAATTATATTGTCAGGAGGGAGACGGGGAGAACGAGTGTAGGGATTCTAGCGGGGAGTCGAGCGTGTAAATATGAGGAGAAATTTTTGGAAGAGGGGGGAAGTAAGCTGGTTAGGGAGTGTTGGTGGGAGAAGGAGAACAGGAGAGGGGGAGGGAAGATGAAGGTTGAAAGAGAAAGGTATTTTAGAACGAATGGACTGCATATGGAT